>VUQS01029595.1:0-15376 GCA_015108495.1 Heterochromis multidens | reverse complement strand
TGTGGCATTAGTAGAAACAGCATTAGTGAAGGTTACAAATGATCTTCTTATGGCCTTTGACAGTGGACTCATCTCTGTGCTTGTCCTACTAGACCTCAGTGCAGCGTTTGATACTGATAGTATTATCAGTTAAGAAAAACTGGCCCTGTGACTGATGAACAAACCAGCTTAGTCCAGCAGTTCCCAACTTAGGGAACTCCCCGTGTTATAGGGTCACAAGATAAATCCGAGGAGGTTGACATGAATAGTTATAGATGAAAGTATTTTTGCATGTGAAATATTAGACAGCACTATGTCATCCAACTGTTATTTAAAGGGAAAGCATGTGTGAGTTTAGAGAGGAAATGTCTCACTGGTGGAACTGCTAACAACTCAGACACTGTCGGGGCCTCTTGTTATTTTTCAGAACAAGCCAAAAGATCATAAAGCATTAGTGTTATCTTTAATAATATGCTGTATTTTAGAAATCTATTGTGTGTATTTAATATAAGCATTTTATCTCAATAGTAACTCTAGCCTCACATTAAATGTAGCAGACTACAAAGTACAATACTTCCAGCTGAAGTGTAATAGTGTAGTAGCAGCAAATGCAAATACTTTAGAATTACACAAATACATATAAAATAATAAATATAACTTGATTCTTTCATTTCCCATTCAGTATTTCATAATTGCTGCATGTTATTTTGTTACTGGTTTTTACTGAGTTTTGTCACATCCAACAGCTCATTATACCGGTTGTTGGACAGTTAAACAATGTTAACAGATTAGCCTTTGAGAACAAAATGAATAATTTCTTCAAAACAGAAATCCAGAAACATTTAAGAATTTTTCCCAGCATGCTCCAAGACTAAGTTCAATATTTTTCAAATGCATCTCAAAGCAACATCCAGATTACACACTAAACATAAAGGGATCCTTCATTAAAGAACTTTCAGTAAAGCAGATGGGAAATCAGTCATTTTGTGCAAAAATGTACTGACAAAGTTTATCTAAAGCTAATATGAGACTACAGTGATCTTAGTTCGACAAATCAAGTAGACATCTTCTAAAGTCTTTTCACCATAACCATTTTCCAGGAAACACAAATAGAACACAAATGTTTTCCCTTTTGAGCTGCAGAGGAAGGATCATAACAAAAAGAGGAAATATTATACTGAAAAGACTAGGGATGCAGAGATTGTGAAATTCTGCAACCCCGGCTGAATTTCAGGCAGTTTCTGTAGAATGGGATTAACAGGAAAGCGAACGGCTCCCCCAGATTAGCTCTGGTTGTACAACAGCGCTACACACACACACACAAAAACCTTCAGGAATATATTGTCATTTGGCAGTTGTTGGTGAGCTGGTTGCCACTTGAAAAATTTTAACATCACCCAGTCCTGGAATATGTTTTATCCCACAATACTTCTATCCTTTACAGGAGCTGTCATGTATAAAAAGGTGGGTTAAACTTATTTTTTACCCTTTTTTACATCCCTAATGGTGATTCTAAACATGCTCCAACTCTTTGTTTATCTGTGTCATTATCACTTTGATTCCTACCAGAAATAAATGCGAGGACTCTCCGGTGAAAGGCGGCAGCAGGGAGGAGAGTGCCGATGAGGGCAGGAAGGACCCTCCAGAGCTGGAGAAGGTGGCAGCACTACGGTAGTCACCAAAGGTTTCTGGGTAGTAGCTGTCGATGAGGGAGGAGTAGCTGGTCATGGTGGAGGGCTCACAGCCTAGGGTTTTACCCCCAAGGGCAGAGGAATAGACATCAGGCGAGAACTGCTTGGTGGATGGGCAGAAATCTGAGTCAGAGATGAAGGAACGTCCCCTTATGCCATAGTAGCTGGGCAGCATGTGAGCACCTGAAGGGAAGCAACAGAAATCATTTTTCATGGCAGCAATGATAATAGACACCCTGCTCTGTCTCAGATGTGCAGACAAATGAGTCAAATGATAGGTACAGATGTATCTTGCAGGGTGCAAAGAGTGAATCCTGAGGATCTTTGAGGTTTTACTGATAGCTCACCTGGCATCTGGACAAATGACGGTGGAGTGGTTGATCCTCCCTGCAGTAACAGAGACAGGACATTTCAGATTTTACTTGAATATGATAACCTTTGAGTTTAGGCATGCAAAATGGATGGCACACAAAATTCAGATTTTGCATAGCTAAATTTCCACCAATATTTGCCCTCTTTATTGAAAATTAAAAATTGATTATTGATTTCTTCACACAACTAAAATGTTTACATTTCTTGAAAAACAAAAAACTAAAATAATGATCATCATTCTTTGGTTAAATTGTTCATTGGCATGAGTGCAGTAGACAATAATGCATTTTAGAGGACCATTTAAAACTTTTAGAGTGGGAGCCAACAGTGTCTCATTTGCACACGTCTCAGAATTTCTAGAGACAAAGAATTCAGATCCTTTCTTTATTTAAAACTCCCAACACTTCACAATTCCTGAAGTAAGAAAATCTAAGTATTATCTGTAATTACTTAAAAGTACAAAATAAAAGTACACATTCTACAAAAAATAAATAAATAAATAAAAATACATATAGTGAATACTAAAGCCTCCATGTTGATGCTCAAGATGGAGCTAGTTTTAACTACAGCCTACACCCTACAGATCAAGTCCCTCTAAAGCAGACTTGGGCATTGTATGGCCCCCAGGCCACATCTGGCACCTTTGGTTGTCCCTGACGAGCCCATGCAAGGTCAATGGGAAATTAGGATTCAGTTATATCATGCAGTTTGTCCCATTTAAGTCAGCAAACACTCTTTGATAAACTCCTCATCAGAGAATGGCTTACTGTTTTTTGTGATTTTATGGGAAATTGAAATACAACTTTGTTGCTTTTTTGGTTGCAAAATTTACCTACGTATGTGTGTGCAAGTGAATGCAGCTTCACTGTAAATGCCTTGGAACAGATGTTTATGAGTGATGCAAGTTTGCTAGTCCTGATACATGTCAGCTAACATTAAAAACATAAAGACTGATGCAGAATGTAGAATTTTTAACAAGACTTTGACTTCTATGTATTTATTTACAGACGTCAGAGGTAAACCTGTGTGTTTAGTTTGTGGAGAGCAGATTGCTTTGTTTAAGGATTACAGTTTACAGAAAAATACAAGAACTTGACTGAATTGTTCAAGCCCAAAAAAGACTAGATTTCTCTCCCTGAACAAGAAAAAGAAACTGAAAAATTGCAGATGAAATAATTAAACTACAAGCAAAATAGCAATAGCACTTTGTATAAAGTTAAAAGAACATACACAACTTGTTGACAATTGTTTTTGGGAATGTTGATTAAACAGTGTTAAAATTTCCTATCTAATTGTAACATCTACTTGTACCAGTACTAGTTTATAAAGAGATCACATTAATATTGAGCAGAATTTAGTTGTGCAGTGCCACACAACAGTCCCAGTTTCTCATGTGGCCCGTTGGGAATATTAAATGCCCACCCCTAATGTATAACTCATCTCCATGTGATATCTGAGATGCAACAAGGAGACTGAGGTAGACTCTAGACACATTATTTGCAAGTATCAACAACCTGAAAAGGTTGAGAACCACTGGTATAATTTGATTATATATTTTTTTCAAATATGAACTACATATGAGAAATTTGTTTTTAATACAGCTGTTAGATAAATACAAAAAACATCTCAGATAGTAAAAAGTTTCAGACTTCCTCATAGAATGAGGAATGAACTACAAGATTAACAAGTCACAAAATGGAAATAATTAAGAAAGGTGCAAATGCCTCAAAATGGCCTTCATAAGAAAAAAGTACAAAAGTGTTACTTATGAAGCTTAATGTTATAATGTTACTTTTGAAGAACTAACTGCAAAATTTAATTGCACACTGTCCAATTTCATCTTCTATATCATCACCATTCTTTGACTTCTGATTTTTTTTATTTATTTTTTTTATAGTGTAAGACCTTTTATCTGTGCAGCATTAAAAGATTCACCTACTGCTGGTCATTTAACACAGAAATGTGATGTAAAATACTATACAACTTTTGTCTGAATTCACATCACTTTTAAGTCTGGAATCACCATCATGGTTCCAGACAATATTTCACTGCACACTGTTAATTTATATATGGAGGATTATTGGTATCACATTTTCGCCATAAATGATGTATTTGTATGTGGCACTATTTGTTGTGCTGGTGTCAGCTTATGTTTGAGCACTGCACTGGTAATTTGGTTCTGTTCTAAAAGCAGACACAGATTCGTGTCAGAGCGATCACAGTGCAGACTTGCAGTGCAGAGGCAGAGAGGACAAGGTTTGACAGGATCTCTGGTTTGCATATTGCTAACATGAAAGAGTTGATATTAAGCCCATGTTGGCTGGGACACAAGCAAATTTTGAGGGTTAAATTTGAATGTGATTTGCCAATGCCAAGACTTCCTCATGTGGCCCAGGTACGGCTCAGTGCATCTCTGAAGGCTGCCTATGAAAATCAGCTCGCTCAAGCTCAGACAGTCAGGTAGTGTGTGTATGTGTGTGATGGTGCTGACTAATGATAGATTTATTTAACTTTGTTTCACAGAGAAACTCTTCCTTCCTATGCAAAATATGTTACACAATATTTTTAAAACAGCCCATTTCATATTTTTCAAATTGAACACGCACAACTGTTTTGTGTAAATTTTCCTACTTTACACACAAGCTTTATCCATACTTCTTTCTGGGTCATTTGCTTGACTGCTGTTCCTTTGCTTACTTTTCATTCATCATGTTCTACTATTTATTTCATCATGTTCTACTATGTTTTAGGATCTTATTTTAAAATGATTCTTGCATTTTGTTCCTGCAACACACACGCAAAGTAAACTGTGAGTTCTTGTTGTTTATTATCTAACTTTTACCCCGAGACACATAACAACAGCTCTTCAGCCTCATAAAATGTCACTGTCTTGAATATGCTGCATCACACACTTTGATTTCTCTCTGCCCAATATATCAACATGTCTGGACACACTACCTCAATAGAATATGTCAGACAAGAGAAGCTGCTGAAGTGAAATGATGTAAGATCTTTATATTTTCAGTATGGCTGTCCATGTTCCAACATGAGGAGAGTGTAGTCAGAGTTTGCTCTTATCTTTCAATGGCCTTTCATTCCCAGATAAAAGGCAGCATTAGCCAACACAAGGACGTGGATGGCTTTAGTTACTGTGTGCCTCTGTGCATTATTATGTCTACAACCATCATTTATAAACATACAAGTAAACCCCACACTGAAAAGCAGACCATATACCTGCAAACAATGAACTGTCATTACTGCCTCCATGCTGTATTCTTTTGGCTCAATGATTGCATAATACTGTATTTGACCATGAAAACATAACACAAAATTAGCAACTAAAATTCTTTTACACACCTAATTGTCTCAAAAGGAGACTACTGTATGCAATGTTTGACAAACTGAGGTTTATAGTAAATGCTAAAATAATGTGTAACAATAAGTTATGAAGTCAGTGCACTGACTAGAGTTTAGTTAAACAGTTCCATAAAGTTCATAGCATTCAAGACCAACTTTCTGTAGCAAGTACAATTCTAATGTTTCTCAAGCAGCTTTATTGGAACTAAAAAATAAAGAAATACAAAAATTCACAGTCTGACTCATGAACTGCACCCTCAGTCAGCTGCATCACCTTAACACACAACTAGTTAGCAGCCAGTTTGCTAAAGGTGATGGATAACTATTAAAACAAATGGCTAAAAGCAACAGTTAATACAGTAATCAAGAGTGATGGATTAAAATTGATAATGTTATAAACAAACAGTTAAATCCAACATGGACAGGTAATATATAGTTAGCTAAGGGTAATAGAATACAGCTAATGGATAAATATTGTAACAAACAAATAGCTAAATGCTCAGTTAAAGAGATAATAGTGTGTAAAAAGAATTCCTTCTATTACATAGTTAGTGTTGGTGGTGTTGCAAATGGTAGTTGTCTGACTGCTACAACAAAAAAGAATGAGAACAACTGCTCAATTGTATTAAATGAAACAAAGGTGTGTTTAACTTATTTCCATGTGATAACTTATATCTGACATGATTTATTACAGCAGCAGGCTATTATTAGAGTGGGATTTTGCGAGAAGTGATAAAACTCATCACTCTCCACAAGTATGTTAGCATACATATAAAACTGGGGAGTGATGAGTAAATATTCCCTCAGAGCCTACAGGTGGATGCTGGGGTGGTAGAGGGGTTGAAAAAGCAGCCAGAAATGGAGAGCAGCAGTGACACTGACATGTCAGAAGGGGAGTTGGGAAATTTTGCAGCTTAAATAGATGGCCAAATTGGAAGAGTATGTTTGGTATATGATGTGAGCAGAGTGAGGCATGTTACATGTGTATGACATGGACAGCTCTTGTTCAGGCAGATGGACAGTCATCTGCCTGAAGAAGTTTGTAGGCTTTGCTTGATTCAACTTGTTAACTTAAATGAAGACTAAAAAACTGAACATTTTGCTGAAGCAGAGCTGCTCTGGAGGCCAAAACCTTGAAACCATGAATCCATCTCACAACCACTTTTTAATAATAGTTGACAAATGTGTTTTGGTACTTTCCTAAACCTCTGATTGTCAGTTTCTGTCTTTTTGGCAAATTTGGTAACATTAAATAAAATCCAGAATATTACCTGCCTTATTCTACTGTCTCCACATACTACATAGTAACAGGATGTCTGGAACAGAGGCTAAAGGGCACCTCTGGCCTCAGCTCTGATTAAGAGTAAATATATTGTTCTAAGGTCCTCAGGCTGGTCGATTTCTAGTTTCTTGTTGTTAGTTAACCACCTGTACTCTGAAACTGCATTTGTCCATCTTTGCCAAATGAAGCTAAACTCCACGTGTATATTTCACCTTTTAGGGCACCCCTGCCTCTACGCAATGTGAGTTTTATTTAAACCTCAATAATCAGCACACCAACGCAGACAAGAATTTTGTTTAGCTGTCCTCTCACTGTGAACGGGGGTGGGATTAAATAAGCTTATGCTTCTTCCTACTCCTTTTTGAACATGTAGTTATTTATTATGATTATTATTGTTTTGTTTTCCTTTTGTTTTGTTTGTTTGTGTCTCTTTTTTCTCTGTTGTTGGTATACTATTTTAACATGTTCAAAATAAAGCTACAATACAAATACAAAACTTTCCCGTATCATAATGTCAACCTACATGCATGGAATTTACAAAGCTACAAAAACAAAACACCTGTGCCAAAAATTTTATAATGAGCACTGCACTGGAAGAGATACAGGACACTTCTGTTGGCATCTTCTTATTTTCTCTGACATAATTCTTCCATTACTTGAGCCATCAGCAGGCTGCCTATGTAAGGAGTGGACATGCCAGCACTAAGAAAACAAACAGTGAACACTGTCCTGTAAAAGCCTTTTGACAGGCAGTTTATGGAAAATGAAAAGCCAGTCTTGTGTGTGCAAGCAGCGTCTAAAGCACAGAAGCACAGCCTGATTTCTCTGTGTGTTTGTGTGTGTGAGAAAATGTGTGTTTGAGACAACAATAGAAGGTTTGTCTGTGGCCTGATCACGGCAGAGGACAATATCGGATGGCAGGTGTGCATGGATCAAACTTTGCATAGGCAGTCCCCTGCACGGGCTCTTTCTTCTGTCTCTCTGTGCTACCTGTCCACCTCAAATCCCCCCACCCTGCCTCCACCTCCACCTTTTTTGGGGACTTTCTTGGGAGATCATGGCCCTCAGCATTGCAAGCATTGTATCAGTGTTCTTTTGTGAGGTTAGGATGGGTTTTGGTGCTTTGTGTCTCTTTCTACACGCACCATGCTCAGCTATTTACAGAATGGCTTTACAAGCAAGGTACAGGTGGTCAAAGGATCAACCATGGATCGTTAGTGCACAAAAACAAGCCTAAATGTAAACAAGATGAGGAGATTTTTTTTTTTTTTTTAAAGGAAACCTCCCAATTGTGCCACTAACAGAATGTCAACTGTGGCTGCACTGTTTGGTTTGGTGGAGAAAAATAAAGCAGGGAGAGACAGGATAGGACAAAAGCCCAGCGGTTTAGAGGAGATTGTGCTCACGCTGTATCTGGGTCCATTTGTCTGCCGGGATCGCTTCTCTGCCAGCAGGTCTTTGACCGTGTGCTTCACTCGAACGCCTTGGTACACTCTCTTAGAATATTCTGGAAATAGAAAAAACACAAACAAAATAAATGAGTCAAACCACGATCAATACAAATCTAGGGACAGCTTGACTTGTAACACAACTTCATACAAATTTTCATCCATTCCCACAAATGTGTGGTCATTTGAATGCTTCACAGTTTTATGCATATAGGCGAATGACTCTTTGGGATTGGTGTGTAAATGTCATGGAAATTGCCTTTGGTTTGGTCAATGCAAATGGACTGCTAAAAAGAAGCAATTAACTACAAACTTGCCAAAACCTCACCATAAGCAAACACTCCAGAGGGCTTCTGTGGCATTAAAAATGACTATATTGCAAAGAAATGTCACAAATTAATAGACAGCAGATGTCAACAAGCATCATAGTAGCACTTCATTTGCTATTAAATCATTCTCTACAACTCTCACATGAGTGCTGGTGTGATTTGGTCACATTCCTGGTAAGCATAGGTAGAAACTCAATGAAAATGCAAACTTTACTATGCAAACGGAAATTGCATGCAAAAAACTTTATGTAAAAGAACCCAGCTTTTTGAATGGATCCTTTAGATAAGGCCCAACTTCAGACAAACATGAGATTCTTGAAAATATAAAGGTTTTTTTTTTTTTTTTTTAGAAATTAGCATTTTATCACCTTGCTCCTAGAACTAAATATTTAGCAAATTCAAACACATGAAATAATGGATATGAATTAACATCTATTAAACAATGTACAAAACCCCCACACAAATTTCTTTAAAATGTATTTAAAAACCTTTCACAACACATTTTGTCTTTGCTGGTACATGTTATGCACTGGTGACTTGATCTGTTTCCTAATGGAAATCAATATTGGCGAAGGCAATTCAAATAACGGCCAAAATAGAACATTTTTAAGAAATTTGTTCCAGTACACTAGAATAAAAGCGCTCCATCATAATTAAAAAAAAAGACTCTAAAAGTTAAAACATTTTCCAACATTTCCATTATGTAAAAAGATAATAGCATGATCAGCCTGTATATGAATAAGTGGCTCCTACCTGTGTCCATGATGCTGTTGATACACACACACAGAGGCCTTTCTGTTCTCCCTCTGCTGTATTTGCCTATAGTAGCTAAATCCAAGAGTGCAGCACCATACTGAGTGGCGTGCTGCAATAGGAGCTTTAACCAGGCTGTGAGGAGGGCAGGGACACATGGAACATGCCACCTCACACTGCAACCATGAGGAGGCAGCTTTTCAAAATGACCTTTATCTATTTGTTTAAATGCAAATGTTTGGTGGGGACGTTTTTTAGAATATTTGCATCTGCAGTCAAGATTAGGGCAGGAAGCATCAGGAGCATGGGAGAGAGACTGGGAAACAGCTCTGTCACTCCTCCCCTGAGCCATTTCTCATCAACACAATTCCAAAGGATATGTTGTTTCTTATTTTCTCCTTCTTTCTTCTTTTTGTTATTTTTATTTCTAGCTCCAGGGTTTTGATGTAATGCTGCTTTTGTGGGATGCAGTCTGTTTATGTTTCAAATAGAGAGCTGGGATCTCTAAAACAATTGTTTTTAAAAAGTGTTTGCAATTTGAGCATTCGCATGTCCACCTGCTTATAAATGGCTGAGGCTTCCTGAGAAAAATAATTTTACCCAAATAAATGTTCTAAAATTTGAATAAAACACTGGAAGCAAAGTAAAATTAAATGAGTCATCTAAACCTGGTGTTTAAAAGGAGAAGGAAGGATGGCTTGGAGGCATGTGCCGCTCAACAATTTGTGTCTGATGCTGAAGAGAAGCTCCCTACCAACTTTTTAATTATTTCCTGGCTGAGGCTCAGTGCTCTGCAGTGTGATTCGGACTCTGGCAGATCATTAATTGTCAATGAAAATTTACATAGGTCGCTGATACTGTGTGATGTTCACATGATAAACCTGATTACATTTTGACTTGCATGACTTCATAACGACACAGACACCAGGGAGATAAACTAGCTAAACATTAAAGTGGCACAACTTATACCTGCTTGGATTTGCATGCAGTGTGCAGGTACACTTTGAGATATACTAACATTGCTTCTCAATGTTTACTATGATCACTGCAATGTTTAATATACTATTTGAAAATTTCACAGTAAATGTTTCTGGCTGGATGCACACCACACAGTAACTTTTACTCAGCTTCCTGTCTCTGTGACAGGACTTGCATATCGTGTGAGCTCATGTGGTGAGAGCAACTGTACACAGGAGCAGAGGATGGTGCGACAGTGCTGGCTGTACTTAAAGCAAGATTATTACCTAACAAAAACTATGATGCTGCTTTAGTCTGTGTTGTAGTAGAGCCAGCCTCACTGCTTGTTCACAGGTAAAGAACACCACACCACAACGTGATAATAAAGCCAGCTTATACAAGTCTTTTCAAGAGGAGCAGCTCCTAAAAAGTCTTTGTTGTGTCAACAAAAGACTTTGGTTGTACGTTGCTCAAAAAAGGAGCTACAAACCAGGTTACAGAGACAGAGCCATTTAAATGCTTACCTATGATTTTCTACTTATTGCCTCAGTAAAGAGCCCCTTAAGGTTTTACTGTGCATGAGGCACTCCAATCTTACTCCTCTTACTGTATACATTAAATGGTGCTGCCCTCACCAGTCGCCAATAGAACTACTAGTTGCTTAAAGTAATTATTCAGATTTTATTCATGTATAATGTCTGTTGGGTGTTCCCTTGAAGATGTTACATCACCTGTTGCTAGCCTGGACTGCAGCCCCAACAGATGACTGCTCTCCCTCTCTCTGTGTGTGACAGAAAGTTGTAAGAAAGAAAAATGTGAAGTAAGATGCATGACATGCCCACTAACCAGCGTGGTCCTGCTGTACTGAGATGTAGGAAATGATGATTTGTATGTGGGTTGCAGCAGAGTATACTGACAAAGAACCACCTGACTTGTTACTTTTATACTAGCTTTTTAAGAGTATTTGTTTCCCGAACAGGTTCAAAATAATTCTCATCTGTCTTCCTTCTGGGCCTGGATGGAGCCCTTTAGTTCACCCTCTGAAACAAGATGTTTAAGTTCCTCTTTTTTTAAGCCACCTTTCTTGAACAGCAGGAAGTGTGGGACTCTTATTATGTAAAACGTCTGCCATGGGACAGAAAATAAGGAGTAGCAGGATAGTTAAAGTCTGAAAATGCAATATTAGATCTATCATCGGTCTGTATTTAGAAAGGAAGTGAACTGTCCAGACCAGATCATTAGAAGCTGCAAGAATACCCCAGATGAATGCCTGAACTGGTGTACTCCATTGTGGGTAATGTAGGCAGTAGGATTTGAGAAGGCAGCTAAATTATGTGTGGAATTTAAAAAAGAAAAAGAAAAGAAAAAAAGAGATATTTCTGGTCGTGTTGCATTGAACCCTTTTTTTCACCACCAAAACATATAAAACTCAAAATTTTTAGCATATATTGGTCTATGATGAAGTGTTGGTCTTCTTGGACTGTATTAGCCATTTTACATAAACCACAAGGTGGGTACAACAAACAGTCAAACTACAGATAGATATGTATGTATTACTGTACCTTAGTTTAGCATGTTAGAAGGCTAACAGTTAATTATACCCAGCACAAATTAGCAGTATTTTCTCTTTAGCACAAACTTCAAACAAACTCATTAGGCTCAAAAATTTTAGTTTAGCCTGTCTATATCCTGTTGAAATGTATCTTTACCAGATTGTCGGGGTTAGGTTTGCTAAAGCCGCAAGCTTTCAATAGTCTGTTTGTAAAAACAGTAGGAGACAGTTAATTGTTTTTCTAGGACTCTTAATGCATAAAGAAGTAAACATTGCTCACCAATGCTAAAAAAGCCAAGTAAAAAAGCCTATTCTTAAACTTGGCACAATGCATGCTAGTATCTGCAGGCACATGTGGCATGCTCTGATCACAAAACGTGTATGTATTTTTTGCTTTAACATAGTACTTTAATATTTGGTCAAAAATCCATAAAAGAGATACTATTATATTCTCCTTTGATACTTCTAGAGTAGCTTTGCATGATTCACAATTCAAAATAGTCCTTATTTATATACTGGGCCTTTGTGCAGCTCAGTTCACCCTGTGTTTGAAACAAGGCACTTAAGCTCCTCCTTTAAAACAACTTTCTTCTGATTTCTCACAAACAGTTTGAACAGTAGATGGGTGGGGCTTTCACAGCCAGAGCTGTGTGCCGGAGGTGACCATATTAGGGATATCTGCTCTCAGTGACATCATACAGACCTAAGAATAGAAATAAAGTGTCTGAAACTGAGTGTTTAGAGTAGTGTGAAGTCTGAGCTTTTGTCTTTGTTACACAGACATATGTATTTAAGCCATGGTGAATATGTGCCACTGTAACAGAACATAATGACAAAAGAAGGAAAACAATATTTAACCAAAATCCTTTTACTTTTTGCTGTTGTTGTTTTTTAATGGTGCAAGGCAAGCAGTGCTTGTCTAGTGAAATCTAAAAATAGACATCAATTAAAACCTACCAAAGTGAAACCAGTCGATCTCCTGTTATATTAAACAGTGTTCTGTCATAAAGCTTCTCTCACTACCTATTTGCATCCATCCTTCAAATTGCAATGATGAAGAGGGGAACTCCTGCCATGTCTGGTTCAAAAGAACAGCTAAGTTGAACAGGTGCAGGCTCCACCAACATTTTCAGATTATCGCCTCCAAGAAATCACTTGGTTAACCTAATGTACAAAGTATAACCAGTTGTTTTGCTAATACACCACATTAATATTTTTAATCCCCCTGATCCCCCCTGATGTTGACAGTTAACCATGTCACACAGGGCTCAGGCCTTTTGAATCCAGCTGTGATTGTTTTTATTTTTATATATTTAACATATATTTAAAATCAAGATGTAGATCTGTGTTTCTGAGCTCATTAAAAGCAGTTTTTTAGAGATGCATGGTTTTCAACAGAGCTCAACTTTAACATCAACAGTAATATTAGTCCATATAACACTGAACATTTTTTCTGCAGAAGAATTACTTTTACTTTCAATACTTTGTGTACAATTTGCCAGTAATGCAGTTTTATGTGAAGTGAGATGTTTTCATAGTGTTACTTTATTGTGGTAATAATACAGAACAATTCTTCAGTCAGATAGAAGTGCGAAAAGGTGAGGACGCCAAACTGCAGGAGGCTGTCAGCACACATAAAGGAATAAAAGACAGGCAGCACATAATGGTGTGTTTTAATCTGGTCCAATTTGTCTTGTTCAACAGTGGAAGAAGATTTGCTTCCTCCACTGTATATAGCAGAGATGAGCCCCAGCTATAAATATTAATGTAATTAATTAAATTAATTAGTAAATTAATTTTAAAAAACAAGATGCATTAGTTAGTTGCAGGTCTAAACATGTGGAAGCATACATAGACAGCCACAGGGTCCCTGGGTACTGACACATAAAAGGCCTCTCTGACAGAGCAGCATTTTGCAGAGTCATTTTGCATCTCTTTCTGCAACAGCTTGCAGGTTATCTATAACTGCCAAGTACTGCTATTGACTGAAAACTGCACCTATTATTTCGCCTCCACCAGAGGTGAAAACAGACAGCCTAAACTACAGTTATACTAAATATAATAGGAAAACAAAATTTAGCTGCAGGTTACATAGTCTTAAAGAACTACATGTACTTAAAAAAGTATAATTGTTTTACATACTACTAACTCTACACAGGTATCCATTATGCATGGTATTATGTAAGCATTAAAAGTAAACCTAAACTATTCAGATGTGAAATTTCAATTTCAAAATAAGTGACTTACTGGCATGCTTATGATATTTTCAGTATTGTAAACAACATTTAAGCACAACATTCAGGATACTGCACATATTGTATATATTGGAAAATGACGTGGTTTTCAGTGGAACAGTCGAGAGAAGCAAAGAGTCAACACTTTCCATATTAACACGGTGCCTTTTAGTCAGGCCTGGCATTTACAGAGAATTTTGAGAGCAGACTTCCTCGTCAATAGGAGCATTGTAGTTCCCTGTGTTTTAGTGACACAGTGATGTTATGCACACTGACTGCTACATGGAGTTTTTATCAGTTAATGACTCAGAGATAAGAGGGATGTAAAGCTCTCCTCTGCAACGGACATCTGGGGCTGAAGAGGAAGGAAAACATCCAACTGCGTTATATCTACAGCTTCTCATACTGCCCTGGCAGGAAAGAGGAGCAAATGTGTTCTTATTTCTAAATATTCTGTTTGTGCAATCAATAAAGCACAGTAATCCGACCAATATAGCTTTTGAATTTGATATGATAAACAAGATTCAGTTTCTCTGCAAGCCTTTTTCCTGGGAAATTCCTCTGTAAGCGATTTATCTCCTGTAAACTCTGTCTGCACACAGGCTCAGTAACTGATAACCACATGAAAAATATGACTGAAATTTTGAAAGAAAACAAACAAGCAATAATGTGCTTTGTAACACCTCCAAGAAAGTCTAGGTATGTGGGGAAGTAACAAGTTTGAAGGTTTCCAGGTTGAAAAAGGACTCAGAGAAGCAAAGTTTGTAATAAAAGAAAATGTTTTTATAACTAACCCTAATTGCTGAGTGGCGTGAGCTGCAAAGGGTGGTACCTAAAAAAAAAATCACACAGTCACACAGGCAAACCAAAACAGGTACTACTAACACCCCCTCCCATAAGTACAAACCACTATTTTTCACAGAAGGTCCTGCGCTTCACAAAAAACATCACACTTATCAAAATATAGTTTAAAAAAGTTAAAACCACCACACATACACACACACACACATATATATACAGGGTGGGCCATTTATATGGATACACCGTAATAACATGGGAATGGTTGGTGATATTAAAGTCCTGTTTGTGGCACATTAGTATATGTGAGGGGGCAAACTCCCCAAGATGGGTGGTGACCATGGTGGCCATTTAGAAGTCGGCCATCTTGGATACAACTTTTGTTTTTTCAATAGGAAGAGGGCCATGTGACACATCAAACTTATTGGTAATGTCACAAGAAAAACAATGGTGTGCTTGGTTTCAACGTAACTTTATTCTTTCATGAGTTATTTACAAGTTTCTGACCACTTATAAAATGTGTTCAATGTGCTGCCCATTGTGTTGGATTGTCAATGCAACCCTCTTCTCCCACTCTTCACACACTGATAGCAACACCGCAGGAGAAATGCCAGCACAGGCATC
>VUQS01029594.1:37160-50171 GCA_015108495.1 Heterochromis multidens | reverse complement strand
GTCCAGGTGTTGAATAGAGAACATTGGGCACATCATTAAACAGAAAATACGTCAAAGACGACCACGAACTCTTCAGCAGGTGGAAACCTATATCAGGCAAGAATGGGACCAAATTCCAACACCAAAGCTCCAGAAACTCATAACCTTGATGCCCAGACGTCTTCAGACTGTTTTGAAAAGAAGAGGAGATGCTACACCATGGTAAACATGCCCCTGTCCCAACTATTTTGAGACCTGTAGTAAGCATCAAATTTGAAATGAGCTCATTTTGTGCATAAAATTGTAAAATTTCTCAGTTTAAACATTTGTTAAGTTATCTATGTTCTGTTGTGAATAAAATATTGGCTCATGTGATTTGGAAGTCTTTTGGTTTTCATTTTGTTCAAATTTAAAGAATGTCCCAACTTTTCCGGAATTCGGGTTGTATAAAACATGATTGAAATGTGAAATTTTAGCTTCATGTATCAAATACTTTTAAAGATAGAAAGATTTGGATCTGTAATTTAGGACACATACATTTAAAAAATGTCTCAGTATTGGCTAGTTGAAACATGAAAAAAAAAATTCAAGCAATCCTGTAAAGTCCCATATTTGAGCACACACTAATAATAAACTTCATATCGCAAAAGGCAACTGCTGAATGGTATATAGTTGTATTTTACAATAATACAAAATGAAACATGCAAAATACTTTTTAACATGAAGTTCTTAGTCAAATAAATGAAGAAAATTATATTTTCATTAAACTTTCATACTGGATTGAGATAATGTGACAACTTGTAACACAAAAACAAATATTTCATTATGTAATCTAATCTGAAAAGAACAAAATTCTGGAGTTTCCAGATGATGATAATTTTGTGAAATATATGCATGTTTTTGATTTCCGAGACCTACTCACCATTTTGAGACCTACTGCTCTGGAGGAATCTTATAATTCAGGTTTAAAGTATACTAAGAGGCATTAAAATAAATAAATATATAAAATGTATATAAAATATATCTTGAAAAGTATTTGACACTAAATTTCACAGCAGTCATTATGTCTGTCCAAACTTTGGACCATAATATTTTTAATCAAATCGGAGATCGTCAAGCAGAAGACACTCGTTAATTTGAGATGGAATGACCCATTACTGTCACTATTTAGGCTAAAAGGTTTTGGTTTCCCCCCCCCCACACACACACACACACGCACACAGTTTGTACTGCTATCTCTTGACATAGATCATTTAAGGTGTTCTTCCACTTCTGCAAAATCTTCCTCAGTTAGCATTAGTTGCTCCTCAAGGTCACTTTATGTATTTTGTTTTTATTAGCAGTGACACTCATAGTTAGTGTATCCTTACAGCTGATTGCCTACATGTGAGCGGTTTATGTGGCATCTGTAAACTTGTAGCTCCAGAAAATAACCTGGGTTATTAAATAACTGTTAAGGAGAGCCATCATCATTTTTCTGTTGAAAAAACAGCTTTCATCAGTATTGTCAGCAGCAGTAACCTGACCTAACAAAACAAAACAAAACTGTCTGTTTGGGTAGTTGCTTCAGTTTGGTGTAACTAATTTGTGTTGCATCTAACTTTAGTCTGATATCAGATTAGTACGTTATTGCAATTAGCTTGCTATATTTTATTTTGTACTACTAGTACTAGATAATTAATACAAAAACAAACAAATTAATTAGTTACTGTATAACTTACTTTCAGTGAGACCTGGAGACGTATAGCCAGCCGGGGATGTTATGTTATGCTATTTGGTTTAATGTGGAATTTAGTTTGTAGCTATAGCTGCTATATTTGTACTAGTAAGCTGCTACTTTACTCAAGAATTGTTCTCAACTGCCTACCTTAGCTGAAGTTTAACTGATTAACTGATTCATTGAGGATTTTATCAATGAGTTAACTTTTTTTTAACATATATGTCATATAAATGTCATAATACAAAAAACACATTTACACATTATAGTGGTGGCAAATTATATTGTTTATGTATTTATTTTGTGAACTATTTGGCTGTTACATAATTGTGCATAGCACAGGAACAACAGCTGCATTTTTTTAATATTTCAAAATGTTCAACTGATAAAGGAACAACACATGAAGTTAGGCATAGCAACACCTCCAGCAGACTTTGCCATCACAGCACCTGCCGCAGTAGATGCCACGCTTTTGTCTTTCATTATGCAGCATCTGTGTAAAAGACAAGAAACATGAGCATGGTGTTCATCTCCAGTCTTATATCTCACTCTTGTTTATTCTCTGTAGCTCCCTGTTGTGCATCAGGGCACTTTTAAATTAGCCCAATCATTCATTCAGATAACGCTGCTTACCTTCCAAGAGTCCGCTGATTTCTCTTCAGGTGCTGCAGCTGGATTGTCAATGCTCATTAGCTCCTCCAGCACTTGCTCCTGTTAATAAGTTTTCATGTTTACAGTGAGGAACAAAGAGAAGCATTTTTACACAAAACAGTTACTAATAAGCGTTCAGGTTAATTTCTTACTTCAACAACAGGGACAGCAGAGCTCTTCAAAATACACATAAATGTGACCACAATGGCCACTGTAACTACAACTGTCAATGTCTTCATCTTTAGAGGCTTTAGGTCAAGTTTCTTGCTCTTATCTGATCTTTTGGTGGCTCTTGTTGTCAGCTTTTCTGATCCAATGGCTGAGTGTACAAAATGTGCCAGTATTTATATTCCCTAAGGCTGTTGTTGCCTCATAACTGGCAGCATACATGACCAGGAATGGACTATCTTTGGATGCTGAGAATATGGGTGGGAAATTTCCAAAGATTGGTAAATTTGGAATTTCTGAATGTTTCATTCCAGTGTGTGTTCAATCATTAACTTTTTTCAGGCAGTCATGTCTGTAAAAAATGTTTAATACTTAACTTTGGACTGTACATTGGTATTGTATCATAATGACTACAGTCTTAACAAATACTGCAGTTTTTGCAATAACTAAAATCCCCGACTTCACTGTCTCATTTGCTGAAAAGCCTTTTGACCTGTGTACTTGACTACATTGTCATTGTCCGCAAACAGTAACATCTGTGTGTCCAGAAATGATGAAATATTTTTAGTAAAGCAGGGGCTTAACTTATCTTTAAACCTCTGTTGAATATACTATTCCAGAAGGCACATAAATAAAGTGCTACCTACATTTTTATTACACATTTAATTTATGGCACCATGGAAGGAATTAAGTTCACTTTTCCAAGATTAATGAATCCATAAACTACTGATAAGCAAAAAGGAGAATTTTGGCAAAACAAAAGAACAAACACAGTGGAGTAGTTTCAGGATGGCATCACCACAGTCGTCAGCTCTATACAGGTTGCTACCTCACACAAATCAGTAACCAGACGATTTCTAAATTTTTATTGAAACAATACATTACTTAGTCTTTACTGCATCTAATTTACCAGGGTGAGAATTTGGACACGAGACCAGAGACAGAAAGGTAAGTAAAAACTGAGTGGAGTTAGAAATATACATACTTACAAGCATGTAAACGTTCAAAGGTAAACTGTTCATTTTAGTGATCACTGTGTCACAGTATACTCTCTCCTAAAACTAAAGGTTACATATTTGTGCTGAGACTAGAAGCCACTGTTACTACTCATCTGAACAAATCAGTTCGACTTCACATTTTTTCAAAATTCAGGATTCACATGATTTATGTACTTTGGATGACTAGCTTTTTGATGCAAAGCAATCATGTAAAGTGTTGATCTTAAGAAAAAAGACAGCCTACACAGCTCCACAGTTGTTTTTGTCAGTCGCCCTACTGAAACTAAAAAAGAATTTGGCATCATAGTTTGGGATTTGTAAGACAAGACTGGGTACTATATTTGCTAAAAGTATAAATCTGTATAGGAAAGTAAATGATTTTTCACCCTTAATAAACATGAAGCAATAATTTTGAGCAAAATGAAACTGAAATACATAAAATCAAAGGTTTATTTATTACTTAATCTTTAAGGAAAATGTGCTTGGTATAAATGAAATATATACAAATCAAATACATTTCATTTGACCAGATTCCATTAAATGTAACATTTTACATTGTACTTATGTAACAAAATTACATGGAAAATTGACATGTAATTAAATTTGTTAGAGTCAGCATTTTGGGCAGAAAATTTTTTGAAGATACAACAACAAAAATATGCAGGAATATGTTAAATGGAATATAGAAGATTGAAACCATAGTATGTATTTAGAAGTATGGGAGTGTAGAGAGTAGACATTGATAAAAGCTATCCAAATACTTGTTAGTAGCCTATATATGGATGATACAGCATTACCAAATCCACCAGAAACACAACTAAAAATGGCAAATTGACAAAAAATGTCTTCTTCTCAGAAGTCATACAATGCTTTATAGAATAAAGCAGTGACATTTATTCTATGTGCTCTAGTTCTTCTCCTGACGTATGGTAGAGTGTGCCGATGCAGTATTTACATTCAGTTGGGTCACTGTTGCCTCATTGCTGGCAGCATGTACCTGCCTCCAGGAGGGGGCTCGCAAATTGCTGTGAATGGTTATGGGAAATGAGAATTTCTTGATTTTTTGGCTGCAGTCTGCAACTAAATCAAATCAAACCACAACTTTTAAATTAGATTATTTCTGTAGACAGAGCCCTCAGTTCTACACATGAAGTAAAAATATGTATCCATTACAACTCAGCAAAGGGCAAGCCAGCATGAAATCAGGTATTGTATAGCTGCTCTAGACTCTTTTGATGTAAAAATTCCTCAAAAAAATGACCTACCACAGTTATTACAGTTTTCTATTTTTTTTTTTTTTTTTATTGTTTCAATTTTTTTTTTTCCAGAATGGGTTGGCCCTTTTAATGATTTTACTTTTTTTATTGCTTGAAAATTTTACAGTTTCATATTTGTCAGATGCAATATTAAATAAGCTCAGAATAAGTTACAATACAAACAACACTTTGCCTCCTCATATGTGTTTGGGTTGGATAATTCATTGACAAAGACTAAAGACATACATATGTTAGAAAGAAATAAGGAGTTAATCTCTATTCATCATTTATTAAAAAAAAAAAAAAATCTTGCTATATACTTGGAGAGAGCACCAGAGCAGAAATAGCTCATGGCATTTCTCTTAAATTATTCAATTACCTGAATGTACCTTCCACAGTTCCATTGGCGACTGTTGATGGGCAGCCACTGGATCATTGCTCACTGTCTCCTCCTTATGCACCTGTCAAACAATTTTGGACATACGTAACATGCCTTTGCTTATGGTACCGCAATTGTGTCCATTTGTGTATGTATTTGCCTATGGAGACTCCCGTACAGTCCTCCAAAATCCCAACTGCATGTTGCTCAACATGGATGATGCAGTTCTGGCCTAACGCCAACTGATGGGCTAGAACAGGAAAGGGAGCGACAGCGGAGTTCACCAGGAGTGGGAGAAGTTTGAAAAAAACATCAAAGATGTTCTAACTTCGCTGTTCTCCATGGCTGGCTGATGGACCATCAACAGCAAAAGCAAGAGTAGCTCACAGACTGGTGGTACCACTTATTTTTAACACTGCCCCCATCTGACAACAGATGCTTTCTGCAAGTAGATGGGCAATCCACAGCTGCCAATGGACTGCCAATGTGCTACCACAGCTGAAGCACAATTTCCCCTTTAGCACTGTGACAAAACACTCTAATGTAATGTAATCTTACTCCAAGGAATGGAAAGACAGAGCCCTCCTGAGTGCAGACAAATGTGAGGATGGCAGCCACTGCAGCTGCAACCTTGAATGTCTTCATTTTGGGAGTAGTTTTGAGTTCTGCCTGTCTGTTTCAAACAAACAGCTGGTATACTTTGTTGCACTCATGTTGCGTCATCACTGGCAGAACTTGCATGCTTCCAGGAATGGGGCTTTACCCCCTGAATGACACTGACGCTTTTGAATTTTGGCCATATTTTCTGTTCCGCTACATCAAATCAACCATGACGTTTATTTTCAGTTACTGTGTGTTTACCTGTGACAAACAGGGCAAAACTCCACAGTAAGGTGGCCAGATTGCATGGTTCTGTCACTATGCAGTACATGGAAAGTCCTCAACCAGAGAAAGAAAATAGTTTTTGCTTAGAAAAAGGGGGCTTTACAGTCACTCAAATGGAATAGAATTTTCACCAGTTTTGCATATTTTGCAGTTTTGCAGGTAGATCAGAAAAATCATCTTGAAACAGAAATCTATATTTAATTTAATTCTTAATTGCTCATCAAATTCAGTGTTGCAGTGGGGCTGGAGCCTATCCCAGCTGACACATGGCAGGAGGTGAGGTCAGGTCACCAGTCCATCACAGTGCCAACACATAAAGACAGACAGCCAATTTAGAGATAGGTGCAGAAGTATTTGGACATTGACGCGATTCTTGTTGTAAACCCTCTGTATTTACATTCATGATGGTGTCTCTTCAGTGTACCCTTTGGTAATGATATGCCTATGTCTTCCAGACTGTTCTTGACTTGAAGGGTTTTTTTTTAACCAATGAAAAATCTGTGATAATCCATTTTAGTTGTCTTCTGTGGTCTTTCGGGGCCTTTGGTGTTGCCGAGCTGGTCAGTGCATTCCTTCTTTTTAAGAATGTACCAGATTGTTGATTTGGCCACTATTAAAGTTTTTGCAGTTTCTCTGATACGTTTATTTTGTTTTTTCAGACAGTGGCCTCCTTCACTTGCATAGATATCTCTTTGGACCTCATATTGAGAGTTCCAGTGAAAAGATATCAAATGCAAGCGCAACACTTGGAGTCAACTCCAGATCGTTTATCTGCTTAATTTATCATGGAATAATCAGGGAACTGGCCTCAGCTGGCCATGGAACTGCTTGTCAATCAATTGTGCAATTACTTTTGAGTCTGAAAATACAGAGCTATGTATAAAAATGGCTTCCTAACCAGTCAATGCAATACTTTTGTTAAATCCCTTGAATCACATCTTGACTGTTTGATTTAAATTCCACTGTGGTGATGCAAAGAGGTAAAATTACTTTGTCATTGTCAAAATACTTATGGAACTGACTGTAGAATCACCAGTTAAACTAACAAGTATGTCTTTGGCAGGAAGTAGGAGTACTTGGACAGAACCCACACAGGCACAGGGCTGCAGAACATGCAAACACCACGCAGAAAGATTCAAACCCAGAAGCTTCCTGCGCTGAGGCGACATTGCTAACTACGGTACTGTGGTTAATTCAGTTCAGTTAAATTTTATTCAGCAGTCATCTCGGGGCACTTTACATTGTAAGGTAAGGAGCCTGCAATATTATAGCGGCAAGCTCAACTATTTACTTTTCTTTTATCTCAAGATGAAAAATTGTGATCCAAAGTTATAAAGTATAACTTAGCTCCTTTAGGACATTCTTTTTTTTTTTTCTTTGAATCTTTTGTCTTCAAGGTTGTGCCACTTGGAGGATTAACCTTTTCTAGAGGCTTAGGTTAGACATTACAAGTTATTCCTTCATGAGTTAACAAGACTAACAAGTTATTCATGACATCTCTAATTCCATGCACTTAGTTTAGGCACCTCTCCTGCCCTCATGAGCCCAAAGATGTGTCCACACTTTGATGCTAATGGTTGGTTGCTATCAGACATTCCAGGCTTCAGTTGCCTAATGTATTTACTGCCAGATTATATGCCATTCAATAGTGTCCTGCACCCTCATTGGTAGTCACTTGAAATACTCGCCTCGAAGTAAGAAAAGTTTATCTCGGGACCCACCCACTTCGCATCACCAGTGTTTCTTGTTTTGTTTTTTTCACCCATAGTCATGTAAAGTTGCTGAATATCATTGACTTTATATGATCTCTGGTCACCGCAATGCTACAAATTTCTTCCTGTGTGGATCCAGCTTTACATGGAGAAGCATTCCCAGCATGATTCTGCCACTACCGTGGGATGTTGTAATTCTGCTGATGTGTGGTGGAACATAGTGTTCAGTGTGATGGACAAAATTCTCCATTGTGGTTCTATTTGTAGTCTTACATATTACTCCTGAAAAACATGATTATAATGTGATTTTTCCCCTCCAGTAAGCCATAAAAACTGACTCATCATGTAGCAGCAGAGATGCTGGAAAGAACTTAGACAAGCTTGTAGATTTGTTTGAAATTTTGTGAAAGTGTGTTTTTCTTGACACATGGAAACATCCATCCGTAATGTTTCAGTGTTTTTGTACATGTGTCCTAATGGAATTTTGGCCAAACAAAGATACTGGAGGCTCAGGTGACAGATTGGTGCCTTGCCACTTTACCAGACCTGTTTTTCTGACTCTAACCAAGTTTTATCCCCTTTCCTTTCCCCATTCTCTTCCTACCAAATGTAATTCATAACTCCTTGACTGCTTCATAATCCATCACAAAGCAAAGGCAGTTTGTGAGTCTTAAAAAACACCATCAGAGAGGATGGCTTGGGCAAACATTTAATCCCTTACTCCTGGTTTCCCTCCAACGTGCTTTTCCCTCTTTCCTTTCTTCTGCCTGCCTGGCAGTTAGTACCACATTCATGAGTAGTGAGACATTTTGATACAATACTGGGAACTGTGCCAAAGCATGTGTAACACAGGAAGAAAATCCAACGAGAGACCATTGTAATTAGTCCAATAAATGTTTTCACTTGGATGTATTAGAAACAAAGCGGGGATTATTACGACACGCATGGGTTTTATTGTGAGAGCTTGTAAGCGGATGATGTCTTCTGCACGGAGTCAAAGGGCGCTGCTTTTCTGTGCCAGTGAAACAATTTAACGGGAGCCTTTGCACCAACAAAACTCATGTTCTGCTACTGTAGAAGAAAAAAAAAGAAGTTAAACTGCGTCTCTATTTCCTAACGAGAGGATGCAATAAATTTATCGATGGATTGTGCTTTAATTTAAGTTCTTTTCATCCTTTTTCACTTGCCCTTATAAAAAGATATAAATAACAGATTCCACTGCGGTGACATTGTCGTTTAATTTGCTTTAACTGTCTGCTAAGTAACATGGATGCTTATAACGTTCATTAAATCTCTGATGCTTGTTAGAAACTTCCATAAATTGCTCAGTGAGGCTGTTTAAACAGGATAACAGAGCTTCTGAAGTGTTTAATACAGTACAGGAGACTGCCATGCTCATTACTCGTCACATATAGGCCCAGAACGACATTTTGTATGCTGTAATGCCTTCACTTCGTAGATGCAGACACACACAGTTCAGCGTGGCTTTAATGGGCTGAGGCTCCCAGTCAGGGCCCACAAAGCTCCAGTGATAGATGTGGCTTTTCCAGAGGGTGTTGGGGAGGGAGGCTCGAGGGGGCAGAAAGGGGGTCAGGCACATTTGCCACTGGGTGTCGGCCGACCCAAACCGTTGCCACATGAATGAGTTGTGCACATGTGATTAAAAAGAAAATAGAAGGACGGAGATGTAGAAGATGGTTTCTAACTAGTCAGGATAGGTAGGAGCACAAAGTAGATGGTAAACAGAGAGCAAATGTGAAGTGAGGTAGCTGGGTGTACAAAATGGCATTGATGAGTGATATGATATGAGGGGCCATTTGCATTGTGGTTGCAGTGTAGTAATGCCTACAAAGCATCCGCTGGCCTCTAATTTGCTTTGGCTCTGTCCTATGTTTGTTAATTAAGCCAAAAGATAGCCGGTCAGAACCAAGAGTTTCTTTGGTGCTTCCTGGGAGGCGATATATTTAGCTGTCTCGTGTGGCCCTGCGGGGTGGCCTTGAGGTGACAGAGCTGTCTGTTGCGGCGTGCTCGGTCGCAGCCTGTTACGCCTGTAAAAATGTTTGTGAAGTGAAAAACCCAGAAAACTGTGGTCTTGTGCCAAAAAAGGGTCTTCATTCACAGAGTGTGTAATGACAGAGCAAGGTTGCACTTGGTGACAGTCCTGTGGATGTTGGTCTACTATGAAGTAACTTGGCCTCTGAGTAGTAAACAAACTTCTTTTCATTATTTATTAAGCCTTGGAGCAGAGAGGAAGCATAAGTGAGGGAAGAAACTGATTTGTGAATTGGCCATCTTCTGTGCAGATCTCATTAAAATGACCTAGACTACAATTAGCATGGAATCTTAATTTGCCTGGAAAGTTAATTAATCCATATAACTTTCAAGGAAGGCTCGTAAAGACCTGCACTCATATGGCTGTAATACGTTACTGGAGACTTTTGCAATGGAAATGCTTAGTCTTCCAGCCACCCAGGAGTATTTAGTAAGCAAAATGGCCTTTTCAACACCGCATCTTGTCCCCTTTTCAAATTCTTAACGCCCACCACTTATTCCAAGCAGGCGGTCGAAATGAGGCACACTGGAAATTGCTCCTGTTTTATCCATGTCGCTTTACACCCCAGCTTTTATAACGTAACGTGGCAAGCATTACACGATGAGGGACTAATGATATATTTTCTCAGCTGGAACGTGGGAATTGCACCGCGGACCCAAAACAGTGTCGAGTCTCAGTAAATTAGTGTGTGCTGCTAAGTGAAAAGTGAACCACTTGCCAGATCTGCGCTGGCTTGGGACCCATAGGGAAGCCGCTATGCTACATAATGGGAGTGAGAGCCACAGGAGATGCTGAACGTATGGGGAAAGGAAGCCCACTGTCAGCAAGAAGTCAGCAAGATACTCTGCAAACCCAGACTTCACCCTCTGACAGCTCGGAAATATCCATTTTAATAAGGGGGAAAAGTGGATTTGGCCAGACATCTTTATCCCTCCAATGGAAACCCATCTGTCCTGGTGTGAGGAAACACCCTCACCCTGGCTTCTAACCAAAGGGTTGAGCGCAGTAGACTTCTTCACACCAACCCCACATGTATCTCCACTTTGGTCTTCTGGTTTCTTTGAAAATGAATTCACTCTGCTGACTGCTGTAATTTCTCTAAATAAATGAACCATTTTGATAACATGTAATTGATTTTTTATATTTTTCATATTACATTTTATGTGTTCATTTTGCTCCCTTGTTTTTAACCATCCTGTATAAAATTCTAAATGCTAAGGCTTATAAATCTGATCTCATCTGCTCTGATCAGCTGATCTGCCAACATCTATTATACTATAAAAGACAAAAGTACTGGCCCATCTAACCATTACACCTACAGGAGCTGCTCAGCCATGGAAACCCATACCATAAAGCTCCCAGCGCACAGTTTTTGTGCTGATGTTCATGCAAAAGGAGGTTTGGAACTCTGCAGTTATTGAGTCAGCACTCGATGACCCCACTCTGTAACTTAACCTGGTCTACCACTTCACAGCTGAGATCCTGTGGTACCTAAAAGCTTCCACTTTGCAAAACTACCACCTACAGCTGATTGTGGAATATCTAGGAAGAAATTTCACAAACTGACTTGTTGTCAATGGTGATATCCTATTACATTGTCACACTGGAATCCAGTGAACTCTTTTAACAACCTGTTCTTTCACAAATGTTTGTAATGGCAGGCTGCACGGCTAGGTGGTTGATTTTATACACCTGTGGCCATGGGACTGAAACACCTGAATTCAAAGACTGAGGTGTGGTCCAATACTTTTGTCCATATAGTGCAGCTTCTGATTCACTTGTATGTTGCTCTGAAGAGGAAAATTTTTTAGCTGCATACAAATAGACTATGTCCAGCAGTGAACACTAAGACTGTGGGTGTAAATAACAGTACAAATACAATGTAGACACACTCGATTATAAATAAATATCCTGCATTCTCAATCTTCTTGAAAATAGACAACAGCATATTAAGCAAAATGCCTTTACCTTATATATTTACATCTCTCGTAATAATGAAGGAATCTCTGTATGCGTCCTCGTGTGTCCACTTTCTCAACAACTGCATGTGATTTACTTAAAAATTGGCTGGTGTATGGCTGGGAACCCAGCTTTAAGTTTGTTACCTTTAGAGCTAATGTCACACTTCTTGTTCAGCTCACACTGATGTCAATCTGTCATCTGAATTAACCTCTAAAAGCATGTGTCAATCAAGTCAATCAAAAGGTTGATGACAGACAATGGCAGAACTAGTTTATCATTATATTACATTCTTAATATTCATGCATCAATATGTAAGCAGCATCTTACAGTAAATAATCCAGTGGGTTGAGAAAACAGGAGGTAATTTTAGCTATCTTATATACAGTTCAGGTAAACCTGTGGAGCCAGGAAATTATTAGGTAATTATTAGACAATAGACAGTAAGAGTACCCTCCAAGGGTCCACATGCCAAAGAGCATGGCTTGCTTACTAGCCATCATTGCTAATGTCAATATGTCTTACATGCAATGGGGGGGTGGATGATAGAAATTATGGGAAAAATGAATTTGGGAAGGACACTCATGACTAAACTGCCACAAAGACCACCAGGCCAACAGAATATAATTCTGATGTAGCATTATGGAACCCATTCAGTTTTGTTTGTTGGAAAAGATAACCTATAGTACTTCACATTCTTTTCTTAGTGCTGCAGCTGATTGTATCAGTAAATATGCTCAGTAAACTCTTTCTCCGAGTAATGCACAACAGACGCACTGGCCTGGATGTATCATCTGGTCAAAATGGCAAATGCAAAATGTTTAGAAAAATGCAGCTAGCAAGAGCTGTCAATTATTTGCACTACTACTTAAGATACTTTCAATAGCAAGATATTTGTTACCAATAAAGGCTTCTTTGATGGTTGCTTAATCTGTTTTTTTCAATTACAAGAAATGCACACAAAGGCTCCAACTCTACATTGGTTAACTTAAATTTAAATGTTTAAGTGAGCCACATTAGCGTTTTTTATGATTTTGATTATAATGGGACCTTATTTAAAACACATGGATGTAGTAATATTCAACAGCTGCACTGCTCTGCCTCTGGGGCATTCTTTGTTCAGCTAGGAGGAAGGGAAAAGGGGGAAAGGAAAAGAAAAACTTCCACATGCTAACATTTACAAAATGATTTCTTTTAATTGCACTCTACTTTTTAATTTGCCATGGACTAATGCTTTAAAAAAAAAAAAAATAA
>VUQS01029594.1:26989-37140 GCA_015108495.1 Heterochromis multidens | reverse complement strand
TGAAATAAATCTTTAAAAAAAAAAAAAAAAAAAGAACTGGAGGGATTTTATTGAAGTCATGCCTTGCACCGGACCAAGTTTTCCTGATTGCTGTGGCCTTGTAGCCTGACTCTTTCCTACCTGACAGCCTGTGTTATTCCTTTCACTCGCTATGTCAAACATGCCACACAGTATTTGGACTTAGTTAGGTGAAGGGAACGCACTGACTGGGTGAGCTTCCTGCAGGTCCCCTCTTCAAATTTTTTTTGATAGATTCATGTTCATTGCAATGGGTGAGTGGCAAAGTAAAAAAGAATAATTTTTGATAGAGGGCTTGAAGTGGATATGCAGATGGCCTAATAGATATAATTGCTTTTTAAAGGGAAGGAGAAAAATGTTAAACCGATTGTAATCTAAGCAGCTAGAGGGCAAGCTTGAATATTTAGTTAAACACTTCCAGTCATTAATAAAACATCTGTAAAACCAGTGAAAATACACCCAGAACTGATGAGATGCATATATACTTTGGGCTTTGTGACACCTTGGGTCCTCTGATACTGCAGAAGGAGGACACGTCTCATTAAGAGATAAATCAAACACCTGACACTTGATCCAAAACACGTCCGAGTTTAATGCTCCCATACAGCACCCCACGACTTTCCCTCCACTGATGAAAAACACCCTTGCCCTGATGAGAAAAGCAACAGTGAATTTTCCCTCACAGAATTTATGATTATGAGCTGTCAGTTGCTTTGGCTTTATATCTCTACTGTCTGGCTCCCTGCACTACAGCAGCCACCACCAGGGTGTGCAGAGAGTCTGGCAGAGCACGGGTCAGCAGTAAAACAACCCTGTGTCTGGACTGCATGACAGCTGTGTCCTCCAGTGTGCATGTGCTTTCACAGACTCAATCACACACACATTTGCAAGTTTGCTGTAATTGCAATAAATTGATCTAATCCTTGCAGCCTATAGATGCTAAAAATCCAAAAAGTAATGTTTTTTTTTTCTTTTTTGCAGATGTGCAAAGCTAAAGATCAAATATCTAGGTTTGCAGATATGTTTACATTCTGTTTCACTTTTGTTTTTTTCCTCCCTGTTTTGTTAAACAACTTCAGGAGGTGGCCTTTTGTAAAACCTGCAATTAAAACTCAGTCCGTCCTGCCAAAACGTAATTGCCCTCGGTTGTTTCTTTCTCGATTAAATTACCATTTTGTGTTGACAGCTTCTATAACAGTTATTCAACCTTTACTAGTTTTGCATTTTGCTGCTCAATCTGGTGCTGTTCCATTCTGAAAGTGCTACATATTTTATCTCTGAAATAAACAGAGCAAGAACTGGGTAAAGTGTAATATGATGGCTGGACAGCTGATCAAAGAAGAACCATGTTGAAAACTGCATCACCAAAAATAAATAGGAAAAAAAAAAGAAGCTAACACTGAGGGCAGTGGTTAGACCACTTTTAGATCAACAAATGTAATTAAATAAACTAGAGGTGCAGCCTTCTATGCCCGACTCCAAGCAACTGACAGTGAGGCTTTTAAGGGTGTTGTTTAATGGGTGTGTACTTAGGCCGAGACTCCTTCCTGGTGTGCGCACTATCACAATCTGTTCAGGCCATGGATCCACAAGTGACGTGGATTCTGGATCCCTTTCCAAAGCTTAGGTCAATAAATTTAATTCAATTCAATTTTATTTATATAACGGCAAATCACAACAACAGTCACCTCAAGGCGCTTTATATTATAAGGTAAAGACCCTACAATAAACCCCAACAATCAGACGACCCCCTATTAGCAAGCACTTGGCGACAGTGGGAAGGAAAAACTCCCTTTTAACAGGAAGAAACCTCCGGCAGAACCAGGCTCAGGGAGGGGCAGCAATCTACCGTCACCGGTTGGGGTGAGGGGAGGAAGACAGAACAAAAGACACACTGTGGAGGACAGCCAGAGATTAATAATAACTCATGATTAAATGCAGAGTGGTGTATAAACACATGGTGAGTGACAAGAGGTGAGAGAAGGTGAGATAATGAGATCTAGTTTTAAAGTCTATACTACAAACACTGAAGAAACAAGGAAAACTCAGTGCAAAACAAGTGGAAAAAAAGAAATCAAATGCCTAAAACATGTATAGCACTAAAACCCCTTCATCATGTTTTTCTGTAGGGTTTTCATTCATCAGTTGCTTCACTTGTGCTCAGTTACAGCCCCTTTTTTCTAAACCAATCACTGGCACCTGAATGAGCACCACCAGCTATTCATCATATTGCCCAAAGGTTTGAATAATCGCACAAAAGCAGGGCAATAATGCACACTTTCATTTGCATTATTCTAATATTTGCAGATTTGTGAAACATTCACGCCACCTCCACAAGAATATTGGTAGAGTGCATCTTCACATAGAGTTTACGGTATCCTTGAAAACAAGATGTCTTGTCTTGTGAGCCCTCCGTGACTGTTTACCCTGTGCACTGCACACTCGTACTGTATTTGTTGACATCCTTCATCATGCCACCAAGATAATGTAAACAGATCTGAGGGGTGCTAATCACTCCGGCTGGCTCGGAGTGGATGCTGTGTTTCTGATGAATCGTTTGCGCAGAATAAACAGGAACGCTTCATTAGAGGGGTAAATGGAAAAGTGAGTGTTTATGATCCCAATTACCACCTTTGCTTTAGTGCCTACTTTAATCATAGCCATATTCGTCTTTCTCACTCAGCACTACAAAGCCTCCCACTACACCACCACACACACACACACACACTACAAATAAAACTGAGCTAGATTTAAGTAGTTCTAACTGCCATGCGATGTGGAAAGGAAAACAACTTTGTCACTTTTACAACACTGTGCATCAAAATTATTGCAATCACACTTTTTTTTTTATTAAACATACTAAAAGCTTACTTGCCAATCGTAAATAATCTAAGTTTTGTACAATGTGACTCTTCCATTTGCAATGTTGTGCACAAATGGTAATAGTTGTAAAGGACTCTCCTTTCTAGGCCTACTCTATGTAGACCAGCTCAAATAGTCAAATAACCTGTGGCACAGAACCTTTCATCATCATTATAGTTAATCACCATTCATTTCCAGTTTCACAAGAGCCCACAAGATCAAACATGGAGTATTTTCAGCATTTTTCTATGGCATGGTCTGGAACAACAGTTTGGAGTAATTGAAACAATATGCAGCATATCAACACTCACAGTTACTGAACCATCACCACAGTTTGCAGTTATCGTGAAAATGATGTGAGCTTTGTTTGCTCTCTGTTGCTGCCACAATAAATGGCAGTGGAGGCTCGGTTAGTTATATGATACGCCAGCAACACCATCTTGTGGACACAACAGGTAAACTCACCACACCAGCAGCTACTAATCAAGCAGGGTCACTCCCAGTACTCTGGAACCTGTAGTAAACAACAGTGTTTGCTTAAAACCCTCAAAAGTAAATCAACAAGCAACTACAGACTTCACTGAAAAGTTGGCTGTGATCTGATCGTGAGGTTACATCAAATCTGACATGCAGATGTTTGTGACGGGGAGCAGAAACACTTGCCCCGGCACAACAGGAACAGGGCTGCCTCAGTCTCTTGAATCCTCTGCGATAAATTACTCAGACATTCCCCACTGTTATGGCCAACATTTGATTTGTGGTCTTTGTCTTGGAGGCGGCATTTCCTGGATTTGATACATCTTCAGTTTTGCTTTTTTTTTTGCATGTTTCTTATTTCACTGTGTTTCCCCCTTTTTGTGTTGTGCACGCCAGCTTTGAGGGCTGGGCTCCTTGTATGGTGAGATGCGACAGTTCAAACACGCTGTGGTTCATTAAAGACATCCTGTTGGCTTCCAGAGGGAAAAAGATCCCAAACCAGCCTACTGTTGCTCCGGTCTGCCCTCTAAAACCACAATGGCCAGACCACATCAGCGCTGAAGCTGGAAATCACAGGACAACCGTGGGCAACCATACACACACCACCATTTTCATTTGTGCTTTTTTATCCCTGCACAATATTCAATAGCTGGTACAGTGTACAGTGTGCAGATGGCTTTCTGTGATGTTTACTGTCACGTTTGTAGTGGCAGCACTGTCACAGCAGCATTAAATACTGATAAATCCTAACTTTACTGTACTTCACACAATGCTGTATTTTTATTTAATGAGACAGACTGTGTTCAAAGTCAGTGTAATAAGGGGGAGCGACCACTAACTGTAACTAATAGCATTCAGACAGGGAGAAACATGCATCCCAGTGAGTACAAGGAGAGTTTTGGTTTGGGTAAGTCATGTTGTAATGAGCTGAAGGAGTCACCACCTCAGTTGACTCATAGGAAGAAAGTTGATAGCTGAGGTTGGATCTGAAATTGCTGGGATCCTGGAGGAAACACAAGGAAAGAAAGGAGAATTGTGGATGATCAAAATCATCCCCTGACCTCATTGTGGACGCCAGTGATGAGTTAATTTGACTTCTATTTAGGGAACAGTGGTCACTGAAAGTAAAGATAAATTCTTTTCAAAACCTCATATACACTTTTTTGTGTGTTTTATGTCGCCTCTGTCAAGCTGTGATTTAGATTTAAAGTGAGACAATAAGATCGGGAAGGCCAATACATTCTAGCAGATACTTTAGCACTGTTGCCTCACAGCAAGAAGGTACTGAGTTCAAATCCAGTGGCCAGCTGGGGCCTTTCTGTGTGGAGTTTGCATGTTCTCCCTGTGCGTGGACTCTCTCCAGGTAATCTGGCTTCCTCCCACAGTCCAAAGATATGCATGGGTTAGGTTAATTGGCAGTTCTAAATTGGCCGTAGGTGTGAATGTGAACATACCTATGGAACATCAGTCACATGATCATATACTGCTCAAAAAATTAAAGGAACACTTTTTAATCAGAATATAGAATCAAGCCAATTAAACTTCTGGGATATTGATCTGGTCAGTTAAGTATCAGAGGGGGTTGTTAATCAGTTTCAGCTGCTTAATGAAATTAACAACAGGTGCACTAGAGGGGCAACAATGAGACAACCCCCAAAACAGGAATGGTTTTACAGGTGGAGGTCACTGACATTTTTTCCCTTCTCATCTTTTCTGACTGTTTGTTCACTAGTTTTGGATTTGGCTAGGCTCAGTGTCACTACTGGTAGCATGAGGCGATACCTGGACCCTACAGCGGTTGCACAGGTAGTCTAACTCCTCTAGGTTGGCACATCAATACGTGCCATTGCCAGAAGGTTTGCTGTGTCTCCCAGCACAGTCTCAAGAGCATGGAGGAGATTCCAGGAGACAGGAAGTTACTCTAGGAGAGCTGGACAGGGCCGTAGAAGGTCCTTAACCCAACAGCAGGACCAGTGTCTGCTCCTGTGTGCAAGGAGGAACAGGATGAGCACTGCCAGAGCCCTACAAAATGACCTCCAGTAGGCCACTGGTGTGAATGTCTCTGACCAAACAATCAGAAACAGACTTCATGAGGGTGGCCTGAGGGCCTGACATCCTCTAGTGGGCCCTGCGCTCACTGCCTGGCACTGTGGAGCCCAATTGGCATTTGCCATAGAATACCAGAATTGGCAGGTCCACCACTGGCACCCTGAGCACATATGACAGACATGAAAGGGTCTGAAGAAGCCATGGAGAAAGTTATGCTGCCTGTAACATCATTCACATTGAGCGGTTTGGTGGTGGGTCAGTGATGGTCAGGGGAGGCATATCCATGGAGGGACACACAAACTTGACTGCCATTAGGTATCAGGATGAAATCCTTGGACCCATTGTCAGACCCTAAGCTGGTGCAGTGGGTCCTGGGTTCCTCCTGTTGCACAACAATGCCCGGCCTCATGTGGCGAGAGTATGCAGGCAGTTCCTGGAGGATGAAGGAATTGATACCACTGACTCGCCCCCACACTCGCCTGACCAAAATCCAATAGAACACCTCTGGGACATTATGTTTTGGTCCATCTGACACCACCAACTTGCATCTCAGACTGTCCAGGAGCTCAGTGATGCCCTGGTCCAAATCTGGGAGGAGATCCCCCAGGACACCATCCGTCGTCTCATTAGGAGCCCCGATGTTGTCAGACATGCATACAGCATGTGGGGGCCATACAAACTACTGAGTACCATTTTGAGTTGCTATAATGAAACTTTGGCAAAATGCATTAGCCTGCTGCATCATTTTTTCACTTTGATTTTTGGGGTGTCTTTGAATTCAGCCTCTGTAGGTTGATCATTTTCATTTCTATCAAACCATGTGGTATCCTTTCATTCCGAACACATCACCCAGTCCATATCAGTATAGATATCCAGCATGATTTTTTTCCCATTGAGATCTGATGTGTTTTCAAAGTGTTCATTTAATTTGTTTGAGCAGTGCAGTTGTTACCATAGTGGAGCATTTAGCTGCTAAAGAATCTTCTTTATTTTATTTTTTTCTCAGGACGAGATCAAAAGAGATGCAGGGAGCTAATGGACTGGCAGAAATTAAATCTAATTTAATGTTAATGTAACCAAAAATGATTTAAATGTGATGACTTTAGTTCATCCATACATATTCTTTCACTTATCCATTTCAGGGTCACATGGGGGCTGGAGCCTTTCCCAGCTGTCATAGGGAAAAAGGTGGGGCACAGCCTGGGCAGGTCCTCGGTCCATCACAGGGCTAACACAGACAGAAAAAAGAATTCTTTAGCAGCTACATGCTCCACCATGCTAACAACTATGATCATGTCCCTTCTGTTTGATGATTTTTGCAGTAGGATAATTCTGTGCGTGATCATCACTGCCAACAACCTCTCTTGCATTACAAGTTATTTGACCCAGCTGGTTGCAAATTCAGATTTGCAATCAGTGACTGCCTGATTTCTACGGTTCCTCTTTGCTTGTTTTGGGAGTTTTATGTGTTTATCTCATTCCTTCACTATTTAATGTGGACTTTAACACATCCAAAATAAGCACTTTAACCTCAGCTATTCTTTCATTTAATAGCTGCAATAACAAACTATAGATTGTCTAAAGGTGCTGCCGTGTAGCATTTAACTCCAGTAAAGGCTAGTAATTGGAATCATCAGTAAATACTGTAGCTGAAGAGCAGTTGAACTGTTTAATAGCAAAACAGAAAGCTCAGTGTGTGATGCAAAGGGAGTGAAGGCTTTTGCATTGTTAAACAGACCAATATTACAGTAACAATACATTACTTGTGAATTCTCTGCGTAAGTGCTAGAAACAGTATAGGCAGAGCTGCAGTTAAACAACTTGAATGAGTTCAAGTATTCATGCATGCAGTGGAAGTGTGTGTGTATGTGTGTGTGTGGTGCAATACAGTAGCTGTGTACCCGGGGCTCTGATCCAAACAGCTGGTACCCATCTGTTTCGTCTTCTACTCCTGCGGCCTGTGGCTCAGGGAGTGAGGTGCACTGGCATGCGGTGTCTGGGTCTGGACCAGTAGTAGGGAGGTATGCACTGCAGGAGTGTGCGTGTGTGTATGAGTGTGGTTTATGGTGAGCGAGTGCTCCTGTGTGTATATGTGGTTTCGCACTAAACTCCTGTATATGTGTATGGACTTGTGGGTGTATACAGCCATGTGTGTGGGTTATGCATGTTTGTGTATGACTCGGGCCGGCGTCGCATCCTGCATGCCTGTGTGGTGCGACTGTGTGCGCATGAGTGTGTTTGGTGGTTAGTAATAATTATGTTATATATCTACTTTAATATTGTTGATACGCAGTCATACCTTATAGCCAACATATCTCGAAGCTCTCTGCTGCCCTCTTATTGCCTGTGCAAACTCTCCCATGATGCAGTCTGCTCCAAAAGTGACTCATTGCGGAGAGGCGTTCAGTCTTTCCATTTGTTGTTTATGTAAATCATATAGACTGAACATAACGTTTGCCATACCGTCCCAGATTTCCGTCATTACTTTATGGCTTTACTGCCGTGATCGTTCTCTGAAAATATGCACTTTCCATCACACAGACACATAAAAAATAAGACTCTTATGATGCTTTAAGCAGAAAAAGACTCACGGTGGCTAAGGTGGTATTTCCGTTGGGTGAAGAAGTAGATGCCTGGAGAATGTTGAGTGCTTGAGGAATAAGATGATCTTTATTGATGTGGCAAATGTTATGTCTGAGGCTTTGTGGATAAAACAAGGTTCCTTCCAATTGGTTTAATAAGACTGTTCTCATGAGGAATTGGTTAAATAATCCATGACCTGCCCTGAACTCAGTCCCAGTTTTTGTAGCTTTTGAGGACTTTTTTTTTCAAAATTCCACTGGAGGGCAGTGTTGGATGGCGGCCGGAGAATTTCTGGCTGCTGCAGGTGACTGTGTGTTTTGTGCGTGTGTGTGTTACTGGAAAAGGAGAGACATCGTCTGATACAGTCTGCTTTGTTCTCTCTAGTCTACTTAGTGTGTACCCACATGAAACTTCTAGATCCTCCACAGTAAGTAACACAGTAGGCCTACAAGGCACAGTCCCAGCAGGCCAAGGGGCCTAGAGACAGTCTGTGTAGAAAATGAATATCAACAAGAAAGTAGGACAGTAGGACTTGCAAAATCAAAAACTTAATATTATATTTTCTCTTTTTCCTGATTTTATAAAGACGCAGAATGTTTACTGGAACAATTCTTCCATTTGTGATAACCTGGGCTTGCACATTTAATCAAAGTGAGAAAAAACAGAACTGACCTTAAATCATCGGTATTAAAATAATAAAAGAAAAAGATTTTGTTTTATTGTTAAAACCCTTTATTAGGCGAGGAATCATATTTGATAAGTTAAATGGGCATAAAAATTGGCCACCCCATGACTCACTGTGAGGTTGTAGAACCAAATCGATTTCTCCCAGCCAGTAAGCAAAGATCAGGTCATGTGACAGATAGTGACAATATTGCATCTGATCAATCAGTAATGGCCTGGAGCATTTCAAACTTCGGTGTTCTGCCAGAATTCAGGAAATTGTGTTTTTTGCCCCTGCCTGCTCCCACACTTGTGGTCATAACATCAAAACTAACAATGGTAAGTTGATGAAACCTGTGCATTACATAGTTTTATAGTTGTTCTAAATGTTGAGATAGGTGTTTGTGTTGAGTTTCTAGAAATTAGTGAAATTTGTGGCATTAAAAATGGGGGCACCATATTTAATCATACACCCTGTTCACCTAAAACTAGTGCAAGTGATGGTAAGTCCGGTTTTAGACATGCACCAGCTGCATCTAGTGAGCCATACTAGTGTTATTTCTAAAAAAAATACACTATTATAGTCGTAGAACAGTGGCAGACAATAGTAGATTGGATGTTGCCACAGCTTCGTATAACAGTCTGCAGTGATCCAATGAGAAATGTAATAAATTTCTAGACATTTTCAGGCTAGAAATAGTGAAATATGTGATTTTGTTTGTTTTATGGTATTACGACAGTTTTAATTATACTTGAATTGCATAAATTGGTGTTTATTTTTAATGTGAGTCTTATTAATGCTAAAATTCATTTAGTAATTCAGTATTTGCAATTTATTTAGTCTTGATATAATTACATATAAGAAAAAAAATTAGTTATGATGTTTTTTTTTACTTCTTGTTATATATTTAGAATTTCTATGTCAATATATTTTGTTTTCAGTAGATCTACACTTCACTGTTACTGTTTTCTTTCATATTTGGCTGGATATTCACTCAAAAAATTTACTCACTTTTCTTTTGCAGCTGTCTACTTGGCTCTTTTGTCGAAGCCAGCCCATCAAGTACCATGCCATAGAACAGCACTGTATTAGGGTGTACGCACATGCTCAGTTCACTGAATTAACTTAAATCTTTGAAAAGTATAAATGTTTAGCCACATTATCTAATTACATATTAATTACCACGTTACAGCAGCTTCATCAAGTACCGTGAAGCAGTTGCCTGTGACTAAACAGGGCTGCACTTTGATATGTGTGTTATATTTATGAAAACTGCCATTATGGATCAAGAAAAATGTTCATAAATAAATGTTCCTTGAAGTTCATATGTGTTTTTTCCTATAGTTTTTATATACACACTTATTGGAAAAATGTACACCCTAAATGGGCGAGAAACCATATATGGTAACTTCACTGACTTTTTTTTTTTTTTTTCATTTTTATGTTGCAAATCAGTCACACAAGTAAAAAAAAAAAAAAAAAAATTTTTTTTTTTGCT
>VUQS01029594.1:12388-26969 GCA_015108495.1 Heterochromis multidens | reverse complement strand
TTTTTTTTCCTTCTTTTTTTTTCTTTTTTTTTTTCTTTTTTTTTCTTTTTTTTTTTTTTTTATTCTTTTTTTTTTAAATTTTTTAAAAAAATAAAAAAAAAAAAAAAAAAATCCTTTCATATGCTCCAATAACACTCTAGGGTTGAAATTTGTCTGTACTTTAATGAATGCCCTGTAAAGGGTTAAAATGGGTTTTGCATGAACAAAAGTATATACCTTCATAGTGATGTTGCTCATTAGTCCATCTTTTACCTTTTTCCAAAAAGATTAATATGAAACTTGATGGGAGTAGTACTGTGTGAATAGTACCGTCAGTACCCGTCACAGACACACTGTATTAAACCATGTTTCTCAGACCCAAACTGAGGTTATGCATGTCATCAGTTTCAGTATCTTATTAAAAAATAGTTATTAACAAACTGTACCTTCCAAATAAAAATTAGATTTAAAAAAAGCAAAACAAAACACTGACTACTCATTTTAGTTTTATAGTTAGGCCTAGAGGAACCCAAATAGAACCTTAGGGCTCTCTTTCTCTCACCTCTGTTCACTCACCATGGGTTTTTACACCTCTCTGCATTTAATGAGTTATTATTAATCTCTGGCTCTCTTCCACAGCATGCCTTTGTCTTCCTCCCCTCACCCCCAACCAGTCGCGGCAGATGGCTGCCCCTCCCTGAGCCTGGTTCCACCGGAGGTTTCTTCCTGTTAAAAGGGGGTTTTTCCTTCCCACTGTTGCCAAGTGCTTGCTCATAGGCGGTCGTTTGATTGTTGGGGTTTTCTCTGTATTATTGTAGGGTCTTTACCTTACAATATAAGGCCTTGAGGCAACTTTTGTTGTGATTTGGCGCTATATAAATAAAACTGAATTGAATTGAATTGAATAATCATGATAATTGCTGTTATTCAAGTTACTCCAAAATATCTGGTGGGTCAAAAAAGGTCAATGGCAGCAAAACTAGCATGCTGAGCAGTGATCTGGAACTCTGGAGGCAGCAAAGCAGCAGCAGTGGATACAATAAACCCAGGAGAAGTCACTATACTCCTCACTGTAAGTGCAATTGTATAGTAAGGGGAAGTCAAAACCGCTGTAAGTAGAGATCTAGAGAGTTCTAAACACATAAAAAGGTAAGGTGTGACTTAATAGCCCTACAACTGCTGTCAACAAGTCACATGGCCTTAATCCCGGCTCAGTTTTTATGCTCACTGTAGCTCACATTGCATTGTCTTGCTGCATTCAGACTAATAAAATGAGCAGTGTGGGTACTGCACTAGAAATTTTCATTCACAGCCCATTCACAGCGATTTCATCTTGCCATGCAGGGTTAGCTTCTTTGTACAGCAATGAATACGACTCCTGCTTTGTAGTCTGAGGTCTTTGAGATGAGAACTGTGTTTTTTAGTCAACCTGTGTGCTGTGAGAAAATCAAGGTCATCTTTTAAATAAGACTGGAAACCTGCTCTTTTCACAGCTTCTTTTGCACCTGTTCAAGAGCCATGCTTAACATCTACCCTAATCTTCTCATTATCAATGCAGTCTATTTTTTAGATCAGTATTACTTCTGCCTTTATAATTATAGCTCTCCTTTATGCTCACAATTTAAATGGAGCTTTAATGCTCTACCTTAATGAGGGTATTACAGCTGTCATCAAATAAAAACACCATATGGAAAATGAATGCAGTCTATAAAATATCTAGTTTCATGCCATTCAAGGCCACAGCTCTCGCAGATCTGGATGGATGGAAAGACTGAGGCATTTGTCACTGAAAAGATAACCGAGTTCTCCTTGACAAGCAGAGGTGAGCGGGACACTGACAATGTGTCTCGAAAGCAGCCATCCTCGAACATGAGCTTCAGCCAGGGCATTTGTTCATCCCATTTTAGTCCTTTTTTTTTCTGTAGTCAGGGATGGTCATTGACTGAAAACCCTATTTCTTAGATGTATTGCTTAACTATCTTTCTTTTTGGTACATCGGAAATCTTATATTCATATAAGCAGCTGCAACTGAAAAAAAAGTGTATCGTCTCAGAGTATTTCTCCTCACTAGACCAAATTCTCTCTCTACATTTGAAATACTGGTCACATTCATTCTGGCATCATATCCAGGATAAGATTTCATTTTGTGCTTTGGACTCGCCACATTTTATAAAGCAAGCATGTATTCTTTAGAAATGTGCGAAAACATCAAAATGATTTACTGCCTGAACTCTGCCTTTGAGCTCGACTGTACCTAGATGTTTCAACACTTTTTTTCCCATTAGTCTGCACTAATGGGCCTTTTAATGCATTGGTGGTGTTGTGATATGACATACACGATTATGATAATTGGACTGATTTACCGTTTGGTCCTCCCCCAGGTAACTTTGGGCATCATACCCCCTGCATTCTGGTGAATTTTTATACAGCAGTTTCATCCTTTTTGCATCAATAAATGAAGAAAATGTATATTTGTGTAAAGGAAAAGGAAAAAATCAGGCACTGGGTGGCAGTTCATATTGGATATATAATGCAGTGAGGCTCTCAGGCATTCTCTATTGCTTTCAAATAAATATTCTCAACTTTTCTCATTTAATATAATCCCCGCTGAGTTCAGACACACATAGACACGATTTACTCCTCTGTCCTCTTTTGTGTTTGTGTTTTTACAGATGTGAGTCAGAGCTTAGTGTGGTGATAAGTTCATTTGTAAGATAAATGCATTTAATTAAATTTATCAACCCCTGGACGTTTCATAGCTGTGATGTGTTTTCGCAGAGTTTCTACTCATGTTCAAAACATTCTGCTTATTCAAAACACATCACACATGCACGTATCTCTGTTGTGGAATGGTTTTGGGTAGAGGGTGGGGGGGGTGCTCTCTTCTACCTGGTTTTGTCACACAAACATGGCAACCTTGCTCTGTCTCCACTGTTTCCAGTACTCTTTGAACTGTCTGCATCACAGCTGAGCAGATGGTAGTGTGAAGTCAAGTGACGCCCTCGTGTTTTGTAGCAACATAATTTTTTGAAACACATTGCTGAGGAATTATTAAACAGTGATCCGTGATGTTCTAATTTGTGTCAAGGTTTTGTGGAACTTTTTCTTCTGCAGATTTCGCTGAAATTTTGTTAAAATATGTGCTATGCTTGGATTGAAATCCAGCTAGTGGGTGCAAATATGCACTAAGTTAACCTTCCAAACATATAGCGACTCAACACTGGCTGAACAATGCAGATTTAATGATAGACAACAAAAAAAATGTTCCCAAATTCTTAAACCCTTTCCGGCTTGGGACACAATGTCTGCTGTGACCCCTTGTTTTGACCTTTTGAGTCCACATGAGTTATCTCCAGTTTAACCATCACTGCTTTCCTGTTTTGGGAAGGATGTGTGGAAGCCTGAATATAATCCAGCATTCCACCTCTGACATAGGAGGGAATGATAATTTCATCTCTGGGACAAATGTGATCAAATCTGGACCAAATAAACATTTTATATTGCTTAGATAAACTATTTGGCAATAAATTTGATTGGTTGGGCACTTAAATTATGATAATCCCACAGCAGATAAATGCACACAGAGAAGTATATGCTGGTCTTGTAGGGATACCCTAGTGAGGTCATTATGGGTCTATTCCTTAAGAGACTGACTTTATGGTTTATATAATGACCCTAACATGAGGTCACATTGTATTTGCATGGTCCAAAACTCAACTTAATAGATTCCTGCGACATGGATGCTTCAGTGCAGTAATTTACATTTTCATGAAAATAGGAGCTTGTGTCACTTACTGTATACTATGTAAAATTAACTGCTTTCTTCTCATTAATTCAAACATCATGACAGCCTAAACCCTAAAGTTTCTTACTCTCTCTTCTGCAAGACACAACAGTGTTCATTCCGGGACAAACAGGCAAACTAATCGAACAGTGACTCATGCAGCTTTTCACCGCAGCACCAGACCCTGCTAGTGGAGGAACGCTGTTAATTGCTTCGGATCGGTACACAAGCCCCATCACAGCTGTGTGGACTGAGCGTCTAGCGAGGGAGTTATTCAATTTCTCTTGCAGTAATTAAGATTAGAAGCTGCATTTTGCAGTTTTTGGGTGTCGGTTAACGAATGCGCGAATGATTACCGACCTTTGAATTCAGTGGTGTCGCCATGCAGCGGAGGATGGAAAAAAGGGAGCGAGCGGGGCGAGAGAAACATCTCAGATGATTGCGGATTCTGCACGGCGGGTTGTCTCTTCAGACTCCTCCAGCAGCAGCCTTGCCTCCAGTAAAAGGAGTGGCTATTACCGGCGGCCACACACACGCACACATGGGCTCTTGGCGACTTTATTTGTTTTGGTTGGCGACATCCTGCAGGGCGCAGAGTGAAGCACCAGCACTCATGGCTGTTTGACAGGCGTTTACGCACTGATCCAGCTCAGCAGTAAGGTAAGACAACGCATAGTCACACTGGTCCTGTGTGTGGGTTGGATGAGCAATTGTAGAGAAACTGCCAGGTTTGAGTGACAGCAGAGGAGTGTAGTGATAACTCGACTCGATGAGCTTTGCAGAGTGCCTTTGGGCTTAATTTGCTGCAGGTGCATCCACCTTGTGGATAAATTATAAGTTTCTTAAGGTACCCAGCAAAAACCACGCATAGTTAACATCCATTATAGTCCTGAGGTAGAGGATAACCTGCTTCTGATGCCACATTTTAATACTGTCAGACATGTGCACAATATGGCTGGTAAGTGGTAGCCTCACTTTTACTGTAATCCAGCACCACAGGAAATTAATTTGTGTGTGTGTGTGTGTGTGTGTCTTCTGTAATACAGGCAAGCTGAAGTGACACTTTCTATTGTGTGAAATCATTTTTACGCACAGGTAAACACTGAAACAGTCCAAAACACACATTTCTAAAATTAAATAGCTGTAAATTCACTGGCGTTTACAAGTGAGGCAACTTATATCTCTTGTTCTGGCACATTTTCATGAGGGAGCATATTGCTTACTGCTATACAGTGTTTGCCAATTCTTACCTTGAGTAAATGTCCCAGCAAGAAAGCGTAAACCTCTACTGCAGAGACAATATTTGCTGCGTTGACATGGAAACAAACAGATTAATTAAACCAGCCCTGATTATATCATTTGCAGCCCATTTATTAACCTGGTTATAGTAGCCTGCGTTGTCATGGCATCATGATCGGAAAGCTGGTTAGCTCGGCAGAAATTTACATGTGCAGCACGATAACTTCACATGGGTCTGAGCTCTGCTCTCATGTCACAGCATTTCATCAGTGCTGAGCTTTGGGTTGTTGACCAGAGTTATCTCTCACAGCGGGTGTGTCATCACACACACACAAGTATTTCTTCACTTAGACTGTTCAGTAACACGTGTATTCCATGTTGTTGTAGTTAAGTTAAAGCATGCTTCTCTTGGTCTTTTAAAATAGTTATGCTGACATTAAGTTAAGTGAGCTGTGTCATGATGTGAGGGAAAGTGACAGGTGAATTGAGAAAGTGAGTTGTCACTTCAGGTAACACCGCTCGTTTTTTATTTGGCATTCAAACAGGGTGAGTTTGAGTGCTGATGAGTCATTTAACTGCTACCTGTGGACTGAGCTTGTACTTTTGTTAAGTAAGTAATCATTACCAAGGTGTGTATACCACCATGTGAGTTCCATACCTTTTCAGTATTATGACATTGGTCGTTGACCTGTTAGCTATTTATTTAGTTTTATCTGTGTATTTAAGCTCCTTAGTCTTTGTGTATTGAAGACCAGATCTTTTTGTTGATCGTTTGTTTTCCCCTGGCATTTAACACCACTTAATGCAGGAAATGTATGACAGATATCATGTAATTTGTAGTGACAAATGTTTTCTAATCAGCTTTGCCACTGCTTATACGGTCTTTGTAGCACACCCTTTTTCTGTTTTACATATCTGGACAAAATAAAAATAATCTGATCCTTAACAGGTCTTAGATTTAGGTAAATATAACCTCAGATGAACAACATGACATATTATGCCATATCATTATTTATTTAACAAAATAAATAGCAATGATCTTGGAGAAGCAATTGTTGCTGCCTATTAATCTGGGAAGGGTTATAAAGCTATTTCGAAAGTCCATCATTGAACAGTGAGAAAGATTATTCACAAGTGGAAGATGGATAGATTCACAACAATCTTTTCAGGAGTGGGTGTTCCAGCAAATTCACTCCAAGGTCAAACCGTGTAATGCTCAGAGAAACCGTAAAAAAACAATTTGGTCATAATGCACAGCGCTACATTTGGAGACAACCAAACACAGCAAATCAGCACAAACACATCATACCAACTGTCAAGCACGGTGGTGGAGGAGTGATGATTTGGGCTTGTTTTTCAGCCACAAAACCTGAGTACCTTGCAGTTATTGAGTTGGCCATGAACTCCGCTGTATACCAAAGTATTCCAGAGTCAAATGTGACGCCATCTGTCCAGCAACTAAAGTTGGTCATACACCAGCACAATGATCCCAAGCACAGTAGCAAATCTACAATGAAGAATCAAGGTGCTGCAATGGTCCAGTCAAAGTCCATACCTAAAGCTGATTGAAATGCTGTGGTGGGATCCTAAGAGAGCTGTGCATAAACAAATACCCACAAACCTCAGTGAACTGAAGCAACAATGTAAAAAAAGAGTGGGCTAAAATCCCTCCACAACAATGTAAGAGACTGATAAAGTCATACAGAAAACAATTACTTCAGGTTATTGCTGCTAAAGGTGGTTGTACAGACTACTGAATCATGGACTGTACTTAGTTTTTTCACACACTCCTTCTGGATTTTGTCTTAGCTTTAAAAAAAAAAAAAATGACAGTGTAATATGTCATGTGTTGTTGTTCATCTAAGGTTGTATCTATCTAATTTTAAGACCTGGTAAGGGGTAGAACATTTTTTATTATGTCCTGATATGTAAAAGCTTAGCACTAACTGTAGCTGATGCTGTCCTTTGCGTATAGGTTAAATATTTAACAGTAAATGTTAGGACTTGGGCACACAGAGGAAGTATGAAACCCAGAGTGATGCTCAGCAACATCAAGCAGTTGTACATTTCCAAACATTTCTAGTGAAGGACAGTCATGCAGGCTTTCCAAGTGTCCCATGTTCCCATTTGTTAAAAACAATCTTTTTTGTGACATGACAACATATTCTAAAGTTTGAAGGTCACATGGTTACTGCAGACCTAACTTAGTAAGGCCATAAATGCTTTTTAGAAATGCCACTTTACTCCTCCTTCTTGTATGAACAGGTGAAGCTCCATGTGGTACTGTTATCGTGGCCATGCAGCCTCTCCCATCTCCATACACTGATATTATTCCACAAAGCACTTGGTGTGTCTTCCCCTGCATTTTGCATTTTTATGGCGCTCTAACATTAGGCGTACTGAGTTTTATCTTGTCATGCATTTGAGTGGCAGTTAAACATTAGTAGACTGAGGTCAGTCAGCACAGAGAAGAAAACAACTGACCCCAGACTGTATGCTAATATTTTGGTGTCTCTTAGTGGTTTAATGATAAGCCTGATGTTTGGCTGAAGAATTTAAAGTTGTGGAGTTCTACTTTTGGAAATGAGTGTCAGAATGACATATACCACCATATTTTATCATGCATATTTTATCTTTTATAGATGTCATAAAACGAAATGTAAATGTAGCAAAACAGTTGGCCGATTCAGAAGTAAAGTCACATTTCACACCTACTAACAGTTCTATGAAGTTCGCGGTGTATAGACTGTGCTGGTCTACATTACCTGAAAATCCTTTTTATGATATGTGTGTTTTATGAGTGTGTTTTGTTCTGATTATGTGTGCATACATTCTCATTCATGTAATCAATCCCAAACTAAGCCTGTACGTCTCTTTCTTAAGTAGGTGATGGCGACCCGTAAAGACAGACGTAGGGATCGAACCCCACTGGAGGAAAGCTATGAAGAGAGGAGCGGCGTCCCCTGTCCTGGAGACACCCTGCCCTGGAACTTGTCCAAACACCAGAGGGTCAAACGTTCCAAATCAGCCACAGCGGAGGTCCTGGATCCAGCTGAGAGGGCTGTAATTCGCATTGCAGGTAGGAGGACTAAACAACTGCAGAGTTACTGTCACATGTGAAACAGTCCTTAATTATTTAAAGCATAAAATAGACACTTAGATTGTTTATTTTAATTGCTAGAGACATACTGACATAAAATATTTAATTTTTAATATTTAACTATTAAATATTAATAATTAAATAATGTTTAATTGAAAACATTATTTAAACTTCTGTTTTAATGAATCTTCAGTGTTTAAATGCAGTCTTAAATGCCTTTAGGACTCAGCACAAATCTGCAGCATGTTATTATTATTATTATTATTATTATTGTTAGCATTGATTTATCCAGGTAAAAGTCTCATTGAGATTAAAATCTCTTTTCAAGAGAGACCTGGCCATGAGGGCAGTAGAAGTTACAACAAATATAACACATAACAATATAACAAGTAAGAAACAAATACAACTGATATTCAGTACAGACAAGTGAACACAAATATGTGAATCATGTGCAATAACAGATGATTATGACTATGCAACAGATGTTGGGCAGTAAGCGCATAAAAAACGGAGTGAATTTTACTAGACTAATGTGGAGCATGTGACGAGACTTGTTTCATGTGTGCACCAGTGGATGTAGTGGATACCATACTGCCTATCCCTTTGAAATATCAACCCTTAGGAGCAGTAAAGAAAGAACATTATTCATCATGTTGACTCTTCTATTTATGAAAATCAATACAGAAGCTTGCATTAATTATATCAGAGCCATTGTCCTCTGTGGGAATATCCCTGTTTGCACTCTGGGCAGAGCATGGAAGATGACATAGTGTCTAGCAGCATAAAGCGCCATCCATTTTGTGAGTTGAGATACTGACTGCTGGATTCCTCAAGCAACAAATTAGTGTTAGAACATGCACATATAGCAATGAGAAATAACTGTATTTTATAAAACATCAATACTGTGAAGAACAGGTACATATAAGCTCCTTTCAAGAGCTTTAGCCATTGTTATTGGGTCAGGATGGGGAGGATGTAATTCTCTTCTTGTTTCAGTCCTACCATGTTTTCAAGCTGCCAAGAGCAGCTTTAAATACACAGAGGAACCATTAACCTTCTAAGAAATACTGTAAGTTAAAAGGAAACCAAGTAGTGCTGTTTTGTACATATGCAAGTCCCCCTCCCCTGCAGACTGATAATGGGTTTTCACAGCTGGACAGGATATACACATTATACATTAAGATGAGGAAGATGGCGAGATCCAGCCTTTTTCAAAGGTTGAGGTGTGGTTCTTTTTGCTCAAACAATAGGCTCGGATCATGTCCAAATCATTTGTAGGGATGCTGGAAACACATTATTTATTTATACTGCGGGTTAGCAGTACCATCACTGGTCCAAGTGTTACACAGTTGTAAAAAGTCATGTAAAATTGACTGGAACTAAATAAGACACAGAGGGAAGAATTGTCAAGTCACCATCATTTCTTAATAGATGTAATTATAAACACTTGTATAACAAGACCTTGCTTTTATTAAAAATATAGTAGTCATTTGATATCTGAATGCACTCCTGAGTGATCTAAATCTTATAACAGTGTTAGTGCTGTTAAGCCACGTCCGTGTGATGACCGTCTCTAACACATATGCCAGACACGTTAGTGTCAGTGTTAGCAGATATGCACAAAGAAATTGTGTTACATAAACTTTTGAAAAAAGGGCAGGGCATCCTCATCCTCAGTCAACAAAGCAGACAGCAAAACATGCATAGAACCCTGTTTACTGTAGCACAGAAATGTGATGTATAGCATTCCTCTTTTATATTACAATGTACTAATTTTCAGTGTGCCACTTTTAGCACAAGTCTTTGATTGCACACAATAAGTCTTTGATCGAGTTTTGGAATATTGTGCTCCTGGCTAGGAGGAAGTTTGGATAACTCTAGCGCCTACAAAAAACCTGCATCCACATCCTGTACTTCTCTTCCTCCAGCAATCAGAAGGCCACGTCAGGCTGTGTCAGCACTAGTCCCAGATTGAAGCTAATAAAGGTCTACCGGCAACTAGACAGAAACAGCGGTAGCCTAACAAAAAATATAGTGCCAAGTCACCAGAAGCACAAGAAATAATCAGGGCTGAATATATTTGAATGGACCAGTATTGTTCAAATCTTTATTTAAAAAAAAAAAAAAAAGTCTTTTAATTGTGTCATTTTGCCATCATTCTGTCATTTTCCATCCAGTGATATTGAAAATGGTATTGGATATTTTCCTGGTAGTGAGTTTGAAATTCTAGTATTGTGGCAAACCTAGTTGAGAAGAGGCTTTCCTCTGTAGTAGTAGCAGCAATAAGGGCGGACTTTATGCTTTTACTGCATAGTCCTGTGAAAACTTTCTTTTTCACTTGACTGTATATTCATACACACAAAGTTTGCCAAACTTTGTTTTTATGAAAATGTTATAACCAAATAGCCAAATACAGATATCAAAGTAGAGATGAGGCTGAGGTTCTTTCTTTTCTTTAAAAATGCTGACACACAATTTGTTACATTTATTAACGACTTTGAAACAAATCCTAGAGGAAGGAAAAAAGACTGAAATCCACTCTTGTGTGGATTGCCACAAAATTCAGTATAGGTATTGATACTGTCAACATAATTCACTTAAAAAAATGCAATGCCTTCATTTATAGTCTAGTGTGTTGATGTTAAGCTAAATAAGTGTGTAGATGAACTGTGCACTTCATTTTATGTTTTTAGGAGAGTACTCTTGTAACTGTACCCCTGTACTAGTATGTTCTTTGATCAAAGCCTACATTGCCTGTAATGCAAAATATATGTATGGGAATCTAACATAATTGAAAAATACCATCATTATAAGAATTAAAGATTTGAATGGCTGTTGTGAAAAATGTTAATTAGCCTTTATAATTAATTCTTCTGTTATTTTAAGCAGATCACGTTTGTTGACGCTAATTGAATTGCACATTTACAGTCACTGTGTGTGTGTGTGTGTTTCACTGTTGGCTTTTAGAGCCCTTGCTGTATTTAAACGGCAAACATCCCTGCAGAGTACTCTTCAATTATTCATTCTGGAGTGGCTATGATCTGATGCTGAAATGATGCTAGGCTCAGACTCCATCTCTCTTCCACTCACATTCTCTCACCGTCTGTCTTTCTCATTCACGTGACATTATAGTTTAGTGATTTTCTGTGGAAATGATCAGTGTTTGTGAACACAAGCCTAAATATCTAAGTAGCATTATGTAGCTCCTACATTATAGGCAGTAAGGAGAATTCTCCACTGCCTGTTTCCCTCATATTATTGTTACACAGTACTGTTATGAAGCCTCGAGCAGTTACCAGCTTGGTGGTACTAATTTTGATTGGCATTAAAGCAAAATGTTCTACCACAAAGACTGAATAGCATTCATCATTTACAATTGCAATCATGATAGAGAAATTAGCTATAGAGGCCAACTGTTTTTGTACCATGCTGTAAACATGTATTTCTGCTGTAATGTTGGGTATTTTAGCAGAGGGATGAATTGCTTTTGTAACAAACCTCTAGTGCCCATTCAGAGAACTTCATTTTTATAGCTCTTCTGTGTTGGCCTTATCTTTTAGCCCCCAAAGTTGTTAAATGAGACAAGACCCTTTAAAAGTATAAAGTTATGAAAGACTCTCTGAGCTAGGCTGCCTCATTTGTTTTTCTAATTGTATTCCTCAGGTTTGAGAAATGTGATTTACAGATACAGGCTGCTCTTTGAGAAGCACTACAGTAGCTTCTTAAATGTCATCTTATCATACATCTGTAGCTCCCTGCCGATGTGTGAACACAGCTACTTGCCTTCCTTCAGACAGCAATAACCCCTTTGCCCAGCAGGTGGCACCTTCTGTTAAATAGGCTGGTGGCCTGAAAGTGTTCATCCTGGAAAGTCATCACTGCTTCTGGAAAATGGGTCTCATTTCCACACCCATCTCAAATAACATTGACTACATAGTGTGTTCATTCTGTATCTGGTATTACAGAGCGCTGCCTTTTTAAAAAAAAAAAAAAAAATTCAGACAATATGCTTTCATGCTCATTTTGAGAGCCTTTCAGGCAGAACACCTCTACTTTTTACACATTTGACCTTTGTGCCCTTTCTCATTCCACGCTATATCGGGGAAGGAATGTTGCTCCTCACCATCAGTTTCAAATTCTGTGAATGAGCCATGATGGAAAAGTGTGGTGGGACTGAAAAGGTCAGAATAGTCAACAGCAGAATGTCTGGTCCACTGCTGAGCATTGCATTTGTTTCTGTTTTGGATATCCAGAAGAGGGAGCCAGGCCTGTTTCTATAATTGTCTGTTGCCCATAGTTTTACTTTGACTACAGCAGCATTGCAACCTGATTGCACCATACTGGAATCATTCTATGCTTGGATAACTGACAGAGAAGAGCATCAAGTCTGGTGATGATCAGCCAATGCACTGACAAAAGTAGGTTTTAGGGGAAGAAAAGAAGAACATTACATGCATCAATCAAAAGTGAAAGGCCACTAAAGACAACTACATCCTCACAGACTGTATAATATGATGTATGTACGTATATAAAATTGACATAAGAGCACAATAATTCCATTGAAAAGCTATTAATCAAATACAGTGAAGGCAGAAAACATTGTGAGATTGTTGTTTTTCAAACCACATCTCTACAGACAAAACAATTTCCATTCATCAAAATCTAACATTTTTTTTTCGTTAGAGTGGGCCATAAAAAAAAAAAAAAAGAAAAAAGAGTGGGCCATAAATTCTCCCTTAATAACAGCTGCCACACTGTTGTCGAGCTTTGTCATCTTCCACAGTCAGACCGATCAGCCTAGCTGTTGGCCAGTATTAAACTCCTGCCTGTGCATGTGTGCACAGTCTAGGTGTTGTTTGTTTCCTCGTGGTTTTTTTCTGTGAGCTGTGCTTCAGTTATCCCCTTGACACTTGAGAAAAGATGTGCTGTGATTTGTGAAGACTGCCATCTCATTCTGGGAACTGAGCAGTGTGAAAAACATTATTAATGTTAAGGCTGTCTCTTTGAGTTGGCCCCATTAGAATATCAAACATAAGGAAAGTACTGCAAAAATACACAGTGACAGGCTGTTTACTGGACCGCTGTGCAGCTTCTTTAACCACTGAAGAATGCAAGAAATTGTCTGAGAGGGGCAAAATAAAACTTTTTCTAGATTGAAAATGTATATCTCCCTTTCAGTTGTAAAATATTATTTAGATTAATTTTAATTTGTTCTGTTCAATTTATTCCCTGAGAGCCTCAACAGTCGTCTCAAGGTGCTTTATATTGTAAGGTAAAGACCCTACAATAATAGAACGAAAACCCCCTGTGAGCAAGCACTTGGCGACAGTGGGAAGGAAAAACTAGAGTATCAAGTGAAGTGCAAGTGCACGCACTGTATACATTATCAAAAAAGTCCACATGCGTGTTGAGCGGTTCACACATTGGATCACGCAACCCCACTTTTAGATCTCCTAATGTGGAAAGCTTGTGTGAGTAAATGAAAGAATGCACACAGGAGCCACAAGCCCCTATATGCACCTGTTGGGTATTGTTGAAGGAGGTCTGGAAAACAAGCTACACACACACACACACACACACACACACACACACACACACACACACACACGTGTTCACATACTTTTTCTGCATCCTTACTCAACTTTTATTTGACTCATTCACATTACCAGATCATCAGCTCTTAAAAGTAGGAGCTTGAATAAACAAACAGATATTATCAGATAAAGTAGTCCAGCTGTTGGGGAGTGGACAGAGAGCTAGAATGATCCAGCAAGTTCAGAGTGAGACATATAAGTATCTTCTAAGCATCACCACTGGGTGTGTGAGAATGACGTTGTGAGATCCAGTGTCACTGACCGTTAATAGTGGCTGATGTGTTAAAGGTTTAGTCTTGGCACCCATGTATTTGACACTCACTTCCCACTTCCTGGCAGTAAAATACTGATGTCACAGTAATATCTAACGTAAGTCTGGTTTAGTCATCCATGACATTCACATATTAATGTCAACTGTATGGCCCAAAATGAAATTATATTTAATTCTGTCATAGTTGTATATACAGTAAACACTTTTTTGCCTGCTATTGCTTTCCCTTCATTCTTTTTCTGTTGGATTTTAGAGTGAACATGCTGATGTCTTCCTCCTGTCGTGGCTCTCCCTGTTTCTGGGGATACGTAATCTTTTTGTTAATATGAGGTTATGTCGTATTAGTCAGTCTGTGTTCTTTGAGCATACTTGTGATTGCAGTTATCAAATTTTTCTCTCCTTGGACTTTTTGGAAGTCAGTGACCATGGTGGAATTTGTACTCAAGATAAAGCAAAAATGCAGAAATGTCTGCTAAATTCTGTGATATTAACGTAACATGACCTGACCACCAGCTGCTCTTTTTTTTTCTAAATTTAAAAATGTGAGCTTTGCTCTTAAGAAGATACAAAAGGCATACAGTGCAAGAGTTAAGCATGTCTCTGGTAATGAAATT
>VUQS01029592.1:5507-19936 GCA_015108495.1 Heterochromis multidens | reverse complement strand
CCTGACTGTGGCTTGGTTTCAACAGAATCCCTCATTTTCCACTTCTTAATTAGAGTTTGGACACTGCTGATTGGCATTCTCAATTCCCTGGATATCTTTTTATATCCTTTTCCTGTCTAATAAAGTTAAACTATCTTCTCCCACAGATCCTTTGATAATTCTCTTGCTTTCCTCATGGCTCAGAATCCAACAATGTCAGTGAGGCACTGAATGAAATATGCAACAGTCTGTCTGGAGCCCAGAAACTCATTGACTTTTTATACACACACACTAATTACAAGCAAACAGATCACAGGTGAGGATGGTTACCTTTAGTAGTCATTTAAACCTGTGTGTGTCAACTTGTGTGTTTATCATGCCAAAACTTCCAGGGTATGTAAACTTTTAATCGGGGTCATTTGGGTAGTTTCTGTTGTCATGATTTAAAAAGGACAAACACAATTGTTTGATAATAAATGGCTTCACCCAACCACTAACCATGAGTGAAAGAAAAGTTTTTGTATTATCATTCATATTCTCTGAAAAATGGCCAAAACACAAATTCTGCCAGAGGTATGTAAACTTATGAGCACAGCTGTACAACTTGCTAGTAACAGATTGAACTCCCTTTTTGCATTCAGAGCTGCCTTAATTCTTTGTTACATACTATAAATTCAACAAGGTGCTGGAAAATTTCCTCAAAGAATTTGGTCCATACTGACCTGATGGCATCATGATGTAGCTGCTCTATGCAATTTGTCGCCTGCACATCCATGATGAGAATCTCCACCATCACCACATCGCAAAGGTGCTCTACTGGATTGAGATCTGAGGACTGGGGGCCATTTAAGTACAGCAAGCTTTGTGACATGGTGCGTTATCATGTTGGAAGCAGCCATCAGAAGATTGGTACATTGTGGTGATAAAGGGATGGACATGGTCAGCAACAATTCTCAGGTAGGCTGTGGTGTTTAATCAATGCTCAGTTGGTACTAAGGGGGCCAAAGTGTGCCAAGAAAATATCCCCCACACCCTTACATCACCACTGCCAGCCTGAACTGTTGATACAAGAAGAAGAAGAATTCTAAGTGAACAGTGAGCAAAGATGAACAGACAAGCATAGAATTCTGAGTTTCTTAGATTTTCTAGGTCCTTGAAGGAGCCCTCTTCAGTAAAATCAAGGATGTTTAAACTGAGGCTGAGCATTAACATCTGCAGTTTACTGAAAGACTTCTTGGTGGTTTATTTTAGCAGGCTGAACTGCAGGTAGAGCTGCTCTAGCTGGGTGAGGGCACTGAATGCCTTTGGTACCAGCTCAGTGATTTCAAGTGGCAGACGAGTCAGTCACTTCAGAGGGATGAACCAGTTGTGGTCAGTGTTGTAGATTTTGTTCTTATCAAAGCTTAAAAAGGTGATGATAGGCCTTTGAATGTGTCCTGATGAACAATGAGATTATTTTGATTCATCTGCAGGGTTTTGAGTTCTTGATGACCCTCAAACATAGTGTTAGATATCTGCTTCAATCCACAGCTGATGAGATCAAGTCTGCTTGCGTTCCCCTTACCCAACGACAACGGGCCACATCCCCCCAAAAAAAGCACTTCCGGTGTGGCACAGTCCAGGAGGCTGGAGTTACGCTTGGGTAACCTGGATCCTTTCCAGTCAACCTGTATCAAATTAGATTCACATAAAATTTGATTACAGCAAGAGATGGACTACACATACTTCTACTCTCCTAACCTGGTCCATTCCTCTTAGCAATCCACAGATATTCCACGGAGATTTCTCCACAAACAGAGAAAATGGAACCCAGAAGAGATTCCTCTTTGGGAGTCCCACCAACACTTCTGCTTTAACTCCCTGAAGAAGCAGAGTCTTCAGCCTTGGGTTGGAGGCAAAACCATTTCCCTGTAGCTCCAGGTCTGTGTTGTTGGACAGCCTGATGTACTCGAGGGTAGGGAAACAGCTCACATTTGACTTTTGGATGTTGTCCCGCGACAGACCTACTACATAGTTAGCAAATCCACAATAATAAATAAAAAGCACATAGTAATGATAATAATGGTTGTCATAGTGATGATAAACAATCAAATAAAATAGGAAGACATGAAAGTTAACTGGTCCCATCTTGTAGTCTTTTTAAGGTAACCAGTCATCCACAGCCATCAAGTTAAGAGTCACAGATTCTGGGTTATTACCGTGTACTTTCATTCAGCAAAATTCTTCCCTTCTAGAAGCAAGCTTTTCAGGCCTGAAGGTAGAAAAGAGTAAAAGAGTGACCAGACCCTCAAAAATAGCTTATCATTTCCTTTTATAGTCGCATGTAATCGTTTATGTGGGACAGTATTAAAGATTTGATCCAATTGTGTAAAATACACTTTCTGGCATTCAGAAGAAGCTTCTCCAGAAGTCTGTAATGTGCTACGGGTGCATTCAACTCTCTAGAGGGCAGGCCTAAGAGGAAAACACAAGGATCCTTTTTCCTTTTTTATTTTAAATATTCCACTAAGTTCCTTAGAAATAAATGTCCAGAAAGAAATGTTCCTTTGGAATTCCAAATTTTGCTTGAACTTCTGTTTGGCTTTGTCATCTGGCTTTGTCCACATGAGGGAGCTATCAGCTTGGATCCTAATATTCCTGAAACAAGAAAACTCAAACCAGCCAGAGATGTATATTTCTAACAAGCATTCAGATTATATAATTTCACAGTCATTATTAAGGTGTTGCTTTTTCAGGATGCTCACCACTGAGAATCAACGGGTGATACAAAACCAGCCACACAAAACTTCAGAGCAAATCTTTACTTATGCAAGGATCTGCTGTAAATAAAAGGCTGAATTTTTTCAGCTTTTCTTTGCCAAAGATTTATATTTGTCTGTCTTCTTCTTTTTTCTATTGCTGTTACTACTACTAACTAGAATAAGAATAATAATAAGAAAAAAATAAGAATAAGAACAAAAATAAGAATGCTGTTCCTGACCTTGTTATATAGTTATATGGTAAATTATACAACTCCCATCCATCAATTTTCTTCCTCTTATCCACTTCAGGGTCACCTATCCCAGCTGTCATTAAGGTGAAGGGTGGGGTGCAGCCTGGACAAGTTGCCTGTCTATTGCAGTAATAATACAACTTAATGCCACAAATTCAGTGCTTGATTATAGGCTTGCTTTTTCTATTTAGCAGGGGGAAAAAATCTATGATTTTGCAGTGACTCTTTTACGATATTCAGTAAACACTGAATATAAATTGGAGGGAAAATTGCTGTTAAAATGACGAGACAGTCATTTTGACCTGACCTCTTGAGGCTGAACATCCAGTGGTGGCTCTTCTGGTCCTGGCAGCTGACCTTTGCTGCTGTGTCTTGAGTGTGATGATGGTGACGGGGCTAAAGGACGTGGGGTAGTCCTGCTCTCTGCGCCGGTCCTCGGGGCAGACAGGTAGTCTTAAGTTTAGTTTACGTGGATGTCGGCCCCACAGCCCTGACCTTTGCAGGGGCACAGGTAACCCGGCCGATGGTGCTTTGGCTTTAGGAGCTGCTTCACCTTTAGCACAACAGAGGCAAAAGTCAGGTCATGGTGCCTCTTTGGATCTATTTGGATCTTTTTTCTTTGTTTGTCTTTCTATCGATAAAGTTTACAGTAATAGCATTTGGCTTTGTGATCGCTCACTGTGCAGCAAAAATGTGAAGTTATCTTCAAGCAATATTCAAATAAGTATTTTTTCTTTAGAAATATTGATCAAAATCTTTACGTTTTGTATTATTTTATGTTTCTCATTCCTCATTTTGTTCCATTTTTGCAAAGAAGGGATGTGTTTGTGGTTTAGCTCAGTTTCCTCAAAGAATTAGTGTGTATAATACATTTTATTTTCAGCCCAACATGACATCATCCATATAAAAACGTTAGCCTTTAAAACATTTTACATTACATTTATTTTCATTACAATATTTACAATATTTACAATATTTACATTTCTCATCATGATTTTTAATGTGCATAATTGTTCAAATTTGCCTGATAAAAATTGCTGATGTAACATTTTTTAATTATTAGTGTTAACAATCAACATTCTTTAGTGCATTAGAAAAAAATCCTTCTCGATCAGATTTTTCATTTATTCTCTGTTTGCTTTATAAGGTGCAAAATGTTTTTGTGAACAACTGAGAATAAAACCGACAGACTTTTTTTTCCAGCCAGTGAAAATCTGAGGCATGCCAGTAACTGTCAAGAAAACTGCATGTGAACCACTGTGTGGGTTCAGTTATATTACAGCCAGAGGAGCAGAGCTTTAGTTGTCAGTAGCTGTTAAAGGGCTGGGAGGACAGTGGGCTTCAAGTCGCTGAATGGATGGGGGTCTCTTTGGGGGTTTGGCAGAGGAGGGGATGTCGGTGAACACTACTGATCGACCGTCGGGGCAGAGCAGGACGCTGGAGTCTGCCTCACACTTGGTGGTTCTGCTTGCCCATAGGGCCTCAGCAGGACTCGGCCTCAGGCCGAGGCCACCGGGAGAGAGAACCTCAGTGTTTACCACTGATGCCTGACTCATCTTGATCAGCATGTCCAGCGACTGTTTACGACTCTCAAGTGAAGCCCTTATCGCCTTCCTCTCACTCTCATCTTCCTCTTCCTCTTTTTTTTCTTCCACCTCCTCATCTTCCTCCTCTGTCTCAGTTGTGTTTTCTTTAAGACCCCCATCTTCTCTCCTGCTCTGATCACCAACCGAGTCTGTCGAGTCCCTCTTTACTGACAGGTCCAGAGGCCCATCACTCTGGCGAGCTGTTCGCTCTAAAGCCTGGTGAATGTGGGAAAGCTCAGTGCGGATTTTGTTCAGATGTTCCCAAAGATGTCTCTGAGCAGGAAGATCTTCCTTTTCTAGGTGGGAGATTTTGCGTTCAGCCTCGTGGTACTCCTGCAGTGCCTTGGAGAGGTCACCGAGGAGAGCAGCGACTGACTCAGATGCCCCAATTGTCCTCGCAGCAGCTGAGTCTTGGCTATTGGGTCGCCCACAGGTTGAGAGAGAAGACGTTTCGCTGTTGGGACTGGTGAGAGGATCGTTGTACCACAGTTCAGTGGGCCGACTCTGAAGCTGAGCATCCTGTAAACTAAGAAAGGGTGAAAGTAAAGAATTAAAAAAATACTCCTAATAGGTGTAATCCACTCTGTAGAATCAACAGCGTCAATTTTATGACAAAACCACTACATTCTATAACAAATTATATAACAAAAGCATTATAAAGTGAGAAGACTTCTAAAATGTTTACCTGTCCTGGAAGATAAGTTTGTCTGTTGCTATATTAAGAGTAGATGCAGTTTGAATATTCTTCAGAAGGTCTAAAGTCAAGCCCAAGGTTGGCTTCTTCTCCACAGGTGCCTCCTGATTTCTCAGTGCAGCTCCTGCCCTCTTCAGACCCCAGCTTGGTCTGCCTTCCTTGGCTGCAGACTGCAGTTTCTCCCCCAGCCTGTAGCCCTGGTCGGGGGAGTCTCTCTGAGGCGACACCCAGCCAGCAGGAGTATTGGTTGTTCCTGGCCTCACAGCAGGCACTTTCCACAGATTGACTTTAGGCTGGAAGCTGGACAAAGGACTTGCTTCTAGACTGTTTGTGGACGTCTTGAGAGATTTGCTGGTATCGCTCTGACTGGATGCCTGTCCGAATGTGTGCTCACACAGGAAGGGGTAGTAGAGTCGAGGGGGGATGAGAGCTCGCTCTGTGTGTGCACTGGAGGCTGGGTGTATCAGCTGAGCAGCTGACGCCAGAAAGGGGAGCTGGGCGAGTTGTGCGTGGGTCTGGGCGGTGACACCGGAGGCTGCGGTGGGAATAGCTGAGTTCATGTAGGAGAAGAGGCTGGGGCTGATAGGATAACCTACCCCAAGCACTGACAGATTGAGTCCAGTGGGGTCCTGGTAATCCACCAGGTTTGGTGGAGGGGGGTAACAGGGGATTGAATTATTCACTCGAGGCTGAGGACCTTCAGCTTTGGCCTTAGTGTGGCTGGATGCCAGCAGCCGCCACTGCTCCGACAGTAGTCCAGGAGCTGTTAGGCATGTCTTTGATAGCTTATAATGTCTCAGCTGGGCCTCTACCTCCACAGAGCGTGCTCGTAAAAACTGATCTTCAAGGGAGAGCATGTCATCGAGCTCTGAATCTGGCTGTTTGGTTTTCTTGGTAGTGCACTCTGTTGCTTCACCTCTGCTGCTATCACTTTCTTTGATCAGCCCAGTGATCTCTACCCCTTCTCCTCGTCCCTCTTCATCTTCTGGTCCCTGGCTGTCTATGCCCTCACTTTCCTCCTCCACAGATCTCCTTTGACCCTGCCTTTCCTCAGTGCGTATCACCTGTTCTAGCTCATCCTTTCCGGAAGCATGCAGGCCATGGGCCTGCTGAAAGGGCCGTAGCTGGTCTGGGTGCAGGATGTTGCCCTTTTTATATGGCCAGTCTGACTCTATAAGCAGAGACAGGGAGTTCTTGCACAGACTGTACTTCATATGGTTGTACAGGTGAGACTTCTCCATGCAGGTGAAGGGACATTGGAAGCATTTGTAGTTGTAGGGTTTGCCCCACGGCCGGGGAATATAATGAGGCTTCTTCGGTTTGCGCTCCTTGTGTTTGCTGGCAGACGTAACTTTGCAGGTGTCATCCTTGGACATGGTTGAGTCTTGATATTTCTGAAGATTGTGTAATTTAAATTTTTACAATTTAAGCTAGACTTTCAGATATTTTTTTGTGTCAGGGTACATTTCATTTGATGCAAGGTTTTCCTTAATTTTTTGGGTAGATGGAGATGAAGAAGAGCATCTTCTTGATAAAATTGCAGCCGTACCTGTGAAATGAACAAGAGAATGGATCATGAATGAACAGACTGGACATATGATGTTTTGTTCTCCGTAACTCCAAAAGAGGGATGCAATTTTCATTTCTGTAAGAAAACAAACTATGAGAGACAAAGTTGTGCATGCACTGAAGGGTGATTTATGTCATTATGCACATATGTGTATTATGAGAGAACATTTGTTTTTTGCCTAAGCTGAGGGTTGCCACTAACCTAACTGCAGGGAGGCCCACACTGCTCGGTTCTCACTGTACCTGCCACTACTCATTAGTTCCAGTGCAGTACCAGGCACTAGCAGGGCCCAGGGCTGGGGGGGAAACAGTGCTGTCACAGGGGACTCTGCACCTGTGCAGTGGGGTCTCACAACATTCACAGCCCTGCTTGAGTTTTGGGGCCAGGCCCTCGAAGGCCGGCTACAGGCACAGCACGACCATGCCTAGGATTGCACAGGGCTGGTAAGAAAGGGCGAAAAGTTGGGGGTTTGAGGCCTGATTCCTAATGAGAGCCTGGCGTCATGCCTATAGGGCGTCATTAGCGCCAGGACTGGGATCTGGGTCAGGACATCGTGCATAGGTTCCACTGCTTTCCTGCACTACCTCGTCTTACTAGCTCTACATTGTGACTGGAGTCATACTTGTTAGGCAATATTAACATGGATTATGATAAAGTAACATTTTAGGGTTTTAAGAGTGGATTTTTAGTATTTTTAAATAAAATGTATTATTTCCTTATAATTGGAAAACACCGAAATATACATAGATTTATTTACAGCTTGACATGTCTTACAAAAGAGGCCAGTTAAACCTTTAAAACTTCAGCACATTTAAATCTTGTTTCTGAGATTTCACACTATCGTAAACATTTATGCTTCATTTTATGAGTAAACAGCCAGATTTATTTTTTTAACTTAATTTTTAATTTTCTTTTAACTTCAGATGATGTGACTACCATTTTGCATGACTTCGATTTAGTGTTAAATAGGTTTGTCTTTCGGAATTTTTGTCTCATTCCACTCTCTTTTTTTCTATCCTCCTCCTCTTCTCATATTTTATTAGTTTAAAAATTTGTTTAATTAACATCATTGCATTCTAATCCTTTCAAATAAATTAAAAGAGTTGTTTTTCCCCATCCATTAAATTGCAGAAACTTTGTGATCTTTTTCTACTGCGAGCAAAGCCGTTGGGTGAAGCCTGCAGTGAAAGAAGATGTAAGTAGGCGTGTGCTCCTCAATTTAAAACACTCTGCTTTGGGGCTTTTATTTAGACTTTTTTCCCTCAGGTCTCTCAAAGATGAAAGTTTGTGCAAAGTTCAGGGTCCAAGCTGGGGTAAAAAAAAACAAACAAAAACTTTACCAACTCATTTTTCTGGCCTACATAAATCTGTTAAAGATTTGAGCTAAAGGAGAGTCAAGCAAACACAGGTGACGGGATGGATGTCCCTTTATATTAAGAGACAGCAGACAAACCTCATCTGTGACTCCACGGCACGAAAAGTGATGATGAAAGACATGTCGAGTGTAACAAAGGATGGCAGACTGTTGCTAACTGCTCTCCCAACTGGACCCTCAGAACTAGCCCGTTAGTGGCTGACCATTTAATTGCCTCACTTGTCCGCCCCAGGGCTCTGACCTGAGCTTTGGGCTTATAATGGAGTCTAACAGCTGCTGCTACGAGCCAATCAATAAAAATCATTTTTACAGTGGATTTATTCCCTCTTCTGGCCACTGCTATCCACTCCCCTCTCCACCGACTGTGCACTTTGGCCCCCCGCTGCCCATATCTGAACCCTGTGGTCTTGTTTTAAGCTTTTAGGGACAATGATCAAACAAGCTTAACAGCTTGAACATCTATTGTTGCAATTAAGGAGGTTCACCACACTAAAAGCTCTGACAAGTTACATGCTACAGCAACAACACAGCTGACAGCATAAAGGATTGGCTTTTTGCAAAGGAAGTCAATGCACGCAAGGACTGCAAGGGAAATTATTTCTAAGCTCTCGTGTTTTCTAAATTCATACTTTACCTAAGATGATAGCTGGGGTGAGCTGTCGTTTGGCTCCCTCTGAGAAGAGAAAAAGTTCTAAAAAAAAAAAAAATGTTTTTTAAAAAAGGAGGAGGGGATTGTGACTTGTGTAATTTTGTCTTTACTTTTCTCTATAAAATAAAATAGAAATCTGCTGTAGCCATACATTTATGATAAATATCAAAAGTTATTGAGTGGCATTTAAATTTTCTCAGTAAAACAGAAGATGCTGCTGATAAATTAAAATAAGCTGACAATAATAATACATTTAATAATTCATTTTAACACCATAGAAATGTATAACATTTGTTCAGTAATATTAAAAAAAAAGTATGATCATTTAAAACCAAATATGGTCACATAATTAATTCAAAAGCATGAATAATGATATCAAACCTCACATTTTTTAAAATAAAAACATGCAGCTGGAAATAAAACATCAATTTTTGTACTGCAAACAAAAGTACCATTTAACAGGCCTCTTCTTAACTTCCTTTTAAAATATCATTTAATCTTCACAAACAAATCTTGCTTGCATGCCATAAACTGCTTTTAAAGCAAGAGAGGAAATGTATTCATTCATACCTAAGTGAGTGTCCCGGTGTGGCTGTCTGTCACTCCTCTGCAACGGCAGGGCAGCGCGTCCCGCTCAAATGGGAGCGCAGGAGCGAGTGTGGAGATATATATTGACTGGGAGCATTGCCCTGAGGCGCTACAATACAGCAGCTCCCCCTCTCCTCCCTCTCCCCCCCCCTCTGGATTGTCAAGTGTGGTCTCCACCTTGCAGCCACAATGCAATATAACAATTTACACAATACTGGCAAAGGTTAGGTTAGTGATGGCTTCTTGTTGTAATGTAATGGTGGACAGAGATGATATTTGTCTGGGTTAAGTCCTCCATTACTAATAGGTAATACTTAGAAGACTTCCAGCAAAGAAACTTGACCTAATCTGGATATTCAATATTCTATTATATAGGCTTATGAGAAAGAACTCATCACAGGCAATGTTTGAACATGTGCTCCAATGAATAAACTGCCTCATATGAATAAACTATTTTGGGCTTTTAACTTAAACATCAATTTAAAAAAACAACAACTTCTTTAACTATAATAAAATCCTAGTAATTTTAATTAATTAATTTTAATTTTAATTATAAGCCTTTAATTTTTATGCACAAAAACTGGAAAAATCAAAAGCTACAAGAAAATATTCCTTTCTTTCATCTTATGTATCTTGCATATGACAAAGCTTGCAATACTCTCCTGCACTGCTGCAGTTAAAGAAACACACTGTTATCTTCTAGCTTTACCAGAACAAAACCGTTAAAGTTGGCAGTGGAGGTAAAGGTGTGTTTTGTAGGGTGGTTGCTGGTTCTTTCCGCTTTACCTCTCTTCACCTCCATCACCAGCTACATTTAGGCATCTGGGTGCTGAGGATGTTCAGTGCAGCAGTTCGGGGAACAGGATTATCTAGTAATATGAGCTATAATATCTCATCCACAAACAGTAACTTACACATGACATTTGCATGCACCCTGATATTCTTTTCCAAATATGGCAGTATTCTCAATTTGATAGAGGTGTGTAAACAGTGTATTTCTTTTAGATATTCCAGATTATGACTTTTTCTAAATACAGTATTTTCCAATTAAGAGATATGCAGACATTATTTGAGTTTTAAGGGCATTCTTTGGGCCTGTATACAGCAGATTCAGATTTGCCTGTTTTGGGATCAGCTCTGTGCACCAGTTTGCAAGGCTGATCCCAAAGGTCTACACTTCTACAAGAGCTAGTTATCAACAGGTCTTTGGATAGGGACAAATATTGCAAGTAGAACCCTTTTCAAGAGGTTGTGCAGTTTCATATTCATGTTTATGCATGTAAACGTGGACATTCCCACTCCTCTTTGCTTCTAAATCTAATCACAACCTCTCAGTCTCCTCTTTTTCCCCTTCTTTCACTCTCTCTCCTCCATCCATCCCTGACTCTTGTAGCCTGTGGCAGGCTTTGGGTCAACTTCAGGTTCTTCATTTCCCTCTTCGGGCTGGGTGGGAAGCACGCATGCGAGCCCCTTTGAGAAATGTCAGTGTCCGTGTGGTGGGAAAGTCGGGGGCCCTTCACGAGCCATCGGGCCTGCTGTCACACAGAGGCGGCCAAATGGAGACTGACAGGCCACTCCATAGAGCCTAACCATCTGTACCAAATGTGACAGCAGGGGAAAGAGGATGTCTGGTAAATCAGGAGGAACGACAGGAGTGCACTGTGACATGAGGAGGAACTAGAGAAGGAAGAGAAGCTGGAGAAACAGCGAAAGATCCTTGACTTCTTAGCGTGGCCATGTGGGAGCAGATGTCAGGGTTTGTTTTTTTTTGTGTGTGTGTTTTTCCCAAAGAGTAAGGGAGTATTTCCCTTCAACTACAGAGGCACTTGGGAGAAAGTGTCATTTTCTCCTGTTAAGTTTAAATGTGTTGAGTGAGAACTGACTCCTTCATCCTCTTAATTTACGTCTTATTAGTGTTTTATTCACTTTTTTAAGGGTTTAATTTTTTTTTACTTCAACTTTGTATGATTTCCTTTATATTCTGGAAAAGATGTATTTGTTTCAGTGGATAATAAATGTTCCGTGCAAAATGAAGGGACTGAAAAGGGGAAATTTTCTTTATTACTAAGGGGTGCAGCAGTAAGATAACTGTATTTTTGGCTTTCAGTGTTTTAGTAGTGTGATATTATTTGTTTTAGCTACAGTGAAACACTGAAAACAAACAAATAAAACTGCAGAACTGCAGAATTTAGAAATTATTGGCATTAAATACTGTAAGAATTACACTGGTCTACAAAAAAATTTTTTTTTTGTAGACCAGTGTCTTTATCTAGTTTTGTTTTTGTTTTTTTTCGGTTTTTACACTGATTTCAGATATAAAATCTGATTTAAGCTTGCATGTCAGGTCACTGACGTTTTGACACTTTTGAGTATCAATATAATATATCAACACAATGTCTGTAATTTTAACTCTTTCCCACCAAAATTGTTTTAATGTGTTTATTCTGAAAACAAACCAGAAGAAGATACCAGAGACGTGTCTTCAAAAATGTTTGCGGCTCTTGCTTTTGCACTTGTACTGCACATCCATCTCTCTTTGCAAGAACAAACAGTAGTCACCCATCATGCTTAGATTAAATTTTCCCTGATATCGGTTTTCCATCACTTTTATATCTCAATGGAATATTTCCCCATGCTCATCACTGACATCACCCAGATTTGGTGGAAAAAAGTCAAGGTGAGAATGTAAAAAGTGTATCTTCAGTGACATTCTCATTACCTGATATGCTTTCAGTGTGTTATCCACAAGCTCAGCATAATTCCCTCCTCTGTGATTGCCAAGAAAAGTCTGGACAACCTGCACGAATGCTTCCCATGCTGCTGCTTCAGTTGGCTTCAGTTTCTTTTTGAACTTGTCCTCAAGCATCAGTTCACGGATTTCAGGACCAACAAAAACACCTTCCTTAATTTTGGCTTCACTTTTCTGGAGACCAAGCTTTTTTCTTAAATGCTGAAACACATCGCCATTTCTGCCCTAGCAAACTGCTTTTTGACCATCGTAATTGAAGAATATACAATGTTTTCCTCTTGAATCAAAGAGATTATAATACTACGTACATTGATAATAACAGCAGCAGAACTGGTGCACACCTTTGCACATCAGCTCAGCTGATAATCTTCTATACATCCAATTGGTAAATGTCTTATTTTCTGCCAACAGTTGATGTGCATCTGCAAGCCATTTTGTAACCCACCGCCTTCTTTCATGTGGTGTCTAAGGTATCATATGCTGGGCAGGACAGTGGTACAGTGGTCAGGATTGTCTCCCCTTCTTTGAACCAAGAAGGTCCCTGGTTCAAACCTCAGCTGGGGCCTTTCTGTGTGAACTTTGCATGTCCTCCCTTCGCCCGTGTGGGCAAATTGGTGTGGCTTGTAGATCAAAGTGCTTTGAGTGGTCAGTAAGAGTAGAAAAGTGAAAGTACATATCTGTTGTCATTGACACCTTCTCCATGCTGGGGTTTTGCTGATGCTCTGCTCTCTTGTAATTTCCATGTATGCTCATGAAAGAGAGTGGAGGTCCCATTACAGAACCATACTGCTAGATATAAATCATCACAGATGGAAACAGCAATCTTCTTTTGACTATAGTGTTTCTGACAAAACTGTAGTTAACATGAGGCCAGATATAAGAGCATGGAATGAAAACACACACTCACACAAAATCATTGTTATTATGTTGGGCACCCCATTAAGTGCCCATTGAGTTTGACACATTGAGTTTGATATCAAAAATATACATTCATTATCTGTACACTGTTATTCCTCTGTACTGCAGATCACTTCCACTTTATGTGGAAACAGGAATGGCAGCCCCTGTTAGTTTGAAACAGGATGGTAAGTTTGATGTTCATAGAGATGTATCATTCATCTAAGGAAATGCTCCAATTGTAAATGTTCTCGCTTCAGAAAAAAAAAAAATGTGGATAACTCAGTTACCAATCCAAACTTGCACCAGTAGAGTCAACAGTCAATGGGAACATTTTGTCAGTGCACTCTGAGGCCTGTTATTTCCAAGTATTAGACTTCCAATAACAAATTATTGTGCAGCATTTTGAACTTATTGAGCGACAGTTTGATATGAGTCTGAATTTAAAATCTATTGTGGCCTTGTCTTCTGCTGCTCAGAAATATAGTACTGGGTATAGTACTGCATTATATTTATTAATCTCTTTTTTTTGGAAATACTGATCAAACTTGCTCCACATACTCCTAAATTACTGGAAAAGTTGGCATACGTACAGCCCTTCCTAAAAAGTTCCTTCAAGTCTGACTGTAAACTGCAGCGTTTACCTTCAGAGAAAGTAGAAATGTGCAGAAGCTGATACTTGCAGTGTGAACACAAAACTCTCCTGGCGAGTTGAGGGTCCTTATGGAGCAGCATCTGGGGAGGCTGACAGCACCACTCTATTACCACTCAGAGAAAGGAACCAGAGGGCTGCAACAACACTGCTACCAGCCAGATCCAGCTGTGCAGATGCCTCCAAACATACACACACTTAGACCCATGCAAATTAAGAGAAATATACAGAATGCACATACACCCACCATTCGACAAGATTGACTATATGCTCTGAAAAGAAATATATAAAGATGGAAAGATAAATGACTAAAAAGCGACCACTAACCCAAGATAAAGCTTCAGCTTTTTCCACTGCCTGGGTTTTAGGCCTGGGGTGAAATAGCTAACAGCTCCTCTCTTAGCCTGCGCTGCTGGGCACATTAACTAAACTCATATCGCTCTCAGCCACTATCAATTATTCACCACCCCTCCCCTCTTTCCCCTCATTTTCAAAGGAGAAAAACTCCAACAGCCATTCCCAGCTGCCCTAACACACAGCCACAGTGACAAAACAACCTCATGCCTTTGGTGCCTTACTTTAACCTGTATGTTTTGATTTTAAAATCCTCATTATAACCTTAATAGTATTCTTTAACATGCTAATAATGTTCTTACATCATTGTTGCAATAATGTACTTTTTTTTTTTTTTTAAACTG
>VUQS01029587.1:29334-55588 GCA_015108495.1 Heterochromis multidens | reverse complement strand
CTGAAGAAGTCACCAGAGGTGACGAAACGTTTCTCCCACTAAAAAACGCTACGTCCAGATGAATAGATTCAGCTTTTTGGGATTCTTTTACCTGGATTATTGAGCATGCATCAAGAGATTGCCTGTTACTCATTATCCCATGACAAATTAAGCTGATAAAAGATCTAGACTTACAGTGTTGAACTTGCATTTGGTATCTTTTCACTATGAGGTCCAAAGACATGTCGACACATTCAAAGGAGGCCATCATTAGGCTGAAAAACCAAAATAACCCTCCCAGAGACATACTGCACAAGCAACCCAAGAGTTTCTCAACGCAAAGAAATGGGATATCCAATGACTATGTCAATCACATGATCTCAACGCAGCAGAGCATGTTTATCAGTTACTGAAGACAAATTTGAATGCTGGGAGACCCACAAACAAGCAGCAACTGAAGGCGGCTGCAGTGAAGGCCTGGCAGAGCATCTCAAGGAAAGAAACACAGCATTTGGTGACGTCCATGGGTTCTAGACTTCAGGTATCATTGACTGCAAAGGATTTTCATCATCTCTTATTAATTTTGAATATGGGGGACTATGTATAAAAACAGTTGCTACAATACTTTTGTTAAATCCTTTACATTAAAGCTAAAAATCTGCACTTCAATCACTTCTTGATTGTTTGATTTAAAATACACTGTGATGGTGTACAGAGGCAAAATGACAAAAATTGTATCATTGTCCAAATGCTTGTGAATCTCATTATATCTCAGTATGGTAAGATAGTTCATTACCATCACTAAATCACATCTGAGTAAAGTCAGTTCCTGAGAATATTCACCATCGTTTTCTGTCTTTGGCTCTAAGCTGAAACTATCGAGATGGACCATTTCTGCAGCACTGATTTTATGGGGAGATACTGGGGGAGGGAGTAAGGGACACAGGGAGTGCTTGTACCCTTGTGAAACGGGGAATGCAGAGACTGAGTGATGGGGGAAGTTGGGTGAGGGGGCTCTGTGGGGCCTGAAAGAACACGGAAAAGAGTGAGACAACATACATACGCATCACAACAGACAGCATACAGTACTGACACGGAGAGTTTTAAAACATGTGGCAACGCTTCTTAATCCCGAGAGCTAAATTAAGCACCTGGTCCAACACTTTATCTACACAAAGGGAAATGCGCAACTCTGCAGCATGCACATCTGGTTCAAATAAATTTCTACTTTGTTTATAAGCACAGTGAGTTTATAGCATAAATGTTAGCACTGGAATTCAACACATTCACTCACGAGCATCATGCAAAAGGATTCTAATGAAACCATGTTCATTTAAAGAAGGGACATACAAAAAGATGAAAGAAAAATCTCATTTTACGACAAATAAATCCTATATTTCAAACGGTGTTACAGTAAATACGGCCTATTCTTACAGAATAGGACACAAGCATGGTTTCTCGCAATTATTGGATTACCTTAACATGCAGGGAAAAAGTACGATAAACATGACATCTATGCTAGGATTGTTTTTATATTATTTCCATCTAATAATGTAGTTAGCATGCAGATACTTCCAGTGGCAAACTTGAGTTACCTTTGCCTGCCTCTACAGTGGGCCGAGTACGAGCTTCAAGGAGAAGAGAAAGAGAAAGAGACAAAGCCTCCTCAGGGTTGTCATTTTTAAAGGAATTCCTAATATCACTGTCACTGCACTGTGGCCGCCATTAGGCTGCTTTAAAAGGTTTTCTTTCTATTGAGCTTTAAATTTGTTGCGCCTTAAGCTAAATGCTTAAACTTCAAGTTCATGTACACAGGACTCACTTGTATCCATGACTGTGAAAGCCTCTTCTGTGATGATGGGACCAGAGCCCTTGTTTGTCTTTGCGCTTAAGTAAAACTTGTAGAGCATGCTGGAGTTCAGGTTGCTCAGAGTAATGGTGGTCTCGTTGGCTAGAAAGGTCATGACCTGGACTGGTCCCAGTTCGCTGGTATTGTTGACTGTAGAGACGGCGAGAAACAGTCAAGAATTGAAAAATGCCAGGATGAAAGTTGAAAGGAAAAGGGTTGAGGTGAGTAAGGCACAAATGCTGCATAATACTGTGGCAATACTCAAAGCTGCATGGGTACTGCAATGCCTACCTGGTTGGTATTTCAGAGTGTATCCAGTGAGGCGTCCATTGTTGTTAATTGGTGGGCCCCATTCCAGAGTGAGAGAGTCCAAACTAGGGTTGATTACATTCAGAAAAGAAGGAGGCCCTGGGACTGAAAACAAAACCAGAATTAAGTCAGGGTCTGTTGGTTACACAACCATTTGTGGGATTTAGCTTGAAATATTTTGTATTGTAAGGGCATATGATAGTGGCTATGGAGAAGTACATGGACCTGTATGACTGTTAGGGCTTTAATAGGTTGTTGCCTGTGTGTAGCTTGTCATAGCAGTGCTAATGGCACTAGTAGCAGCAGGTAAAACATAACTATTAGTATCAATATGTACATTTAAGGTTTTGTAGTATAGCAACATTCAAAGGGTGGTCATCAATTTAAAATTTGGAGGGACTTGGAATACTATTACAGTACAAGTTTTTTGATTCTTGATGCTTTGGAAATGCATGCAGACCTGAAGCCATACACACCTCCCTCAGGTGTCTCAAATATCTTGCTGGGGCTTGGAGGCCCTTCTCCTTTGTTATTAAGGACTCTGATAAAGAGATTGTAGACACTGTAAGGTTGGAGGCCTGGCAAGCGTCCCTCACTTCGGTTCCCACTGAAAGTCAAAACTTGCTCCTCCTGATCAGTCTCCTCTTCTGTCTCATGCAAACCACGCTGACGGCTGTAGTATACCTGGAGAAAAACAGACCAAGAGTTAAAGTTGAATCTGATTTATTGCAGTGTTATAACCAGGTACCACAGGTATGTAGCTTAGTGGAGTACATTCAGTAAAGAAAGCAGAGAAAAGCTTTTTGGATCTCCTTCAAAGTCCCCTTTTTTATTACTTCATATGCTACACTCACTTAGATATATGCTCACCAGCTACTTTGTTAGATACAGCTATTCAACTGCTCATTAGTGCAAATATCCAATCAGCCAATCAAATGGCAGCAACTGAGTGCATTTAGGCATGTAGACATGGTAAAGATGACCTGCTGAAGTTCAAACAGAGCATCAGAATAGGGAAGAAAGGTGATTTAAGTGACTATTAACGTGGCATGGTTATTGGTGCCAGATGCTGCTGATCTGCTGGGATTTTCCGACTCAACCATCTCTAGGGTTTATAAAGAATGGTCCAAAAAAAAGAAAATATCCAGTGAGTGGCAGTTCTCTGGAAGAAAGTTATTGTTGATGCCAGAGGTCAGAAAAGACTGGCCAGACTGCTTTGAGCTGATAGGAAGGCAACAATAACTTAAAAATAACCACTTGTTATAACTAAGGTATGCAGAAGAGCATCTCTGAATGCACAGCAGCAGAAGACCACACTGAGTGCCACTCCTGTTAGCTAAGAACAGGAAACTAAGGTTACAATTCACACGGTCTCACTAAAATTGAACAACAGAAAGTTAGGAAAATGTTGCTTGATTTCTCCTGAAACATTCAAATGTCAGGGTCAGAATTTGACGTGAGCAACATTAAAGCATGGATCCATCTTCCTTGTATCAAAGGTTCGGGTGGGTGATGGTGGTGGTGTAAATGGTGTGGGGGATATTTTCTTGGCATGCTTTGAGCTGGATGTGCAGCCGAAAAATGGGCAGCAGTCATATTAATATGGACCAAAATCTGTGAGGATTGTTGAATCTGTGCCACAAAGAATTAAAGCAGCTCTGAAGGCAAAAAGGAACCGAACTACTGAAGAAGGACTATTTTTATCCCAGTATCGTATGAATGTATAGTGTTAGTTGTATTGACAGTTGATGTTATTTTCATAGAATTGGAACATTTTTCATAGGATTGGAACATTTACTTACATTTACTTGGGATTAGTAACCATTTCTCAAACAATACCTTGTATCCCTGTAGTTTTCCTCTGACTGAGGGAGGTGATATAGGCTCCCAGTGTACTTCTGCCAGTGTGCTGTTATGAACCATGACCTGCACACTCTCTGGAGCAGATAAAGGCACTGCAAAACAGAGAATATGAAATGATAATTAAGTTGAATCAGTTTGAAAACACTGTGGTGATGGATCTTGGTCTTGTAATAGTAAACATAATAAAGTTTTATATTATGTCACATAATTACTTTTATTTATGACTAACACACTGAACAATACTATAAAAAATGACAAAAGCTACAGCACTTGTTACTGAAACCTCAAACAATACATGCTCATTCTCAAAATTCTCAGTCTGCTTCATCTTTCTTCATCTTCCATAGTTGTGATCTAAGACCAAAACAAAAAAACAACTTATTTCACAAAATTCACTTACAGTCTTCTCCAGAGTACCCAATCACCATTTCAGGCTCAGGCCCACTGCCATAATCATTAAAAGCTTGAACTTTGATTTCATAGGGCACATAGGTTGGAGTTCCAGACACAACCCACTGAGATACATTGGCCACACTCTGTGCCGACCACTCCTTGTCCACGTCTTTCTGTCTCCACTGCACTTTATACTCCAGACCGGGCCCATTGGACTGGAGTCCCGTAAGTGGCTGCACAGAGAGTAATTTTAATTAGTACTAGTATATTCCATCAATGCAATACACTTAGGTTAACAGTCAAATCAACCTGAAATCTAATTAAAGCCATCTTACTGTCCAGAAGATGACCAAGTTGCCTGACTCCGTTCCTACTCCCTGAACACCTGACGGATTTTCATCAGGAGCTGGAAAAACCAAAGAATCCTGGTTCAGTCTGAACATATTTTTATGTTAACATAATTCACATTTTTCTATTTTTTGGTGACTTTTACCTGCGGGGTTGGTCCTATATTGACGTGAGGACTGACTTGGCTCGCTATAGCCGACACGATTCTTAGCCACCACTCTGAATGAGTAATACACATATGGAGAGAGGTGCAGCTGTGCTGTGGTGCTAGTACCAGGAACTTCTGTCAGGTTGGTCCAAACTCCTGGCCGGTGGAGAAGATCCTCGTATTGGATCACAAATTCTGGAGAAGATAAAAGATTCAGACTTCAAGAATTTAACAGCAGAAACTTTTTTTTTCTTTAACTGGTCATGAGTATATAATATATAATAATACAGTTTGAACAAACTGCTCCAACACTGAGAATTTCATACTCTCTACAGGACTGTTGTTTTCATCTCCTGGGGTCCAGGTGAGCTGGACGCTCCTCTCTGTTTGGTCTGTCAGTTCCAGGTCAGTCGGAGGGTCAGGTTTCTCTGTAAACACAATGAGAAATTTAGGACCACGGAAAGGTACCTGCTTGCTTCTGTTTCCATATAAAAATTGACACTATACAATACTTTTCTATAATTAAAAGCATAACAATAGTAAATGAAATGTACAGTGGGTATTTTGATGGGTAGCTAGTGAAGTTAACACTGGTATTTGTTGGCAGGATTATATCTTTAAACTGTGATTTTCTTATTAAAAAAACATGAATATCAATCAACATAGTCTCTGCATACACCCACACAGTACTGATGATCAATCGTGAAGTAAAACTTTTAAAATTCTAACATGTATTCTATACAAGTATGATAGGATTTAAAGTTTATGGCACAACATAACATAATTATGTTATGTGAAATAAATTCACATAATTAAGTGTTAAGACAAAACTGATTTAATCAGAACTGTGTCTTAAATCTTGCACTTCCACACTTGCACTTGCTAGTTTGAGTGCTTAAGTGTGTTCACACTAAACACAGCTAAATGCAGTGTTCTACTTGTAGTGGATGTTGTACTCATAACGGTCAAAAAGTTAACGGGTCAGCCACAGTCAAACAGCCAAAAGCTGTAAATTATTCGCAAAAAATTAGGTCTGTTATACGCTAGTTTTTAGGATGGTTTCTGCAACTTTATCATCTCAAGAAATAGGATGTAAAGTTTTGAAGAAAACGAGTGACAGAATGGTTCTTACAGTTACCAACTGTTGCAGTGTACCCTTATAAACTTATTTTCTTTTGGCAAATTTGCCATTTTTTTTATTGTCATGTACAGATAAATGTTAAGTAACACAGCAACAATGTGGATATTATCTTGGAATGATGGAAAAGATGGTCATGCTCCTGTCAACTGCATAACATTTCACTGAAAACAAGTACATGCTAGTAAGTGAAAGTTTACTGAATATCTATGTATTTTTACTTTTTATGTATATTAATATATTGCATATAAGCCCTATGATGTATGTCATTTACTGTTAGGGACATTACAGCCTGCAACATGCTGCACACAACACGTCCCACAACCCTGTAGCATAATTTCTCCTTATGCCCGCAGCAATATCATATGCATGAGATTTATAGAAGTTATAAATAATTAAGTATGGTAAAGTAATGTTTATATTTTCTCTTGCATTACTCAAGTTATGCATTCTTATGGCCACTACACAACTTTTCTGGCAAAGTTCACAACTTCACACATAGCTAACAGCGGCAGATTTTTTTTCAGGTGTTGCAGATAAAACCTCACATTAAATATGATGTGTCACCAGAATTTAGTGTTTATGTGTTTTAAAATGATGTCCTCCATATTGTTAGAGGCACTATACGTTGCAAAAGTCCACAAAATACAGTAGCTAGCGTGACAGTAGCAGGTGAAACATTGCAAAGACAACTTTCAGTAAGTGCTTGTGTGTTTGATTTGAAACAACAGTAGCCTGTTGAAATTGTAATACTTTGCACATAAAGTAGTGTACTACATGAAAGTGTACTAATGGAAGTATCCAAATGATACACACAATGAGTGAAGATAATGGAAGCTACAAAATGCAACACTGTGGACATTGTTTACCGTAGACAATTGCAGGAGTAGGAGTTGCCTCTGACAGCGAAAAGCAGGAGCAAAGTTCAAGGAGAGGGTTAGAAGTTAGGGACAGACATTTAAGAAACAGCAGAAAGATCTTCATGGTAATGTGATTTTAGGAATGTAACTAAAGCTTGAGAAGTAAAAACTAAAGTTTCAATGCACTTAAGGGACCAAAAGGGTTTATAATTGGGAAAAAACAAACAATAAAAGCAGGATAGAAGAGAAGAAGACTCTGGCTCTGTGTTAGAGATAAATGATAAATACGTTAATACATATAGGTGGGAACATACCGACAACAGTCAGCATGGCACTAGCTGAGTCTTGATCGAGGGTGGTGTTCATGATGCAAGTGTAAGTGCCCTCATCATCATCGGTCACGTCTTTGATGGTCAGACTGTCAGTGTCCACCTCGAACCTGAAAGTATTACCAAGAAATAAAATTTATCCTAAATAACATCAGGTATTTCTAGAGAGTGAACAGAACAAATGCAATCTCAAGGCTGGCTGTACCTCTCATCATCAGGCAGCTCTCCTTTGTCTTTGAGCCAGGTCATGGTGGGAATGAGGGAAGGGTCGTGTTTGACTTTACACTCGAACACAGCGCTCATTCCTCTCTGCACCACCTTGTACTCTGGCTGCTTTAGGATACGAGTGGGCTCTGCAAGATGGAAAATAAAAACCATTCTGATAGCCATTAGGTCACAGCTTGATGACCTAATGCCCACTGACAAAGAAGTGTTGAACCACCGATGTCACTATCTGAGTTGTGATTAGACTATACTGACCTTTAACCTCCAGGAAGACATGGTTCTCCTTGATCCCAAGGTTGTTAGTGGCAATGCAGGTGTACTTTCCACTATTTAGTGGCTGGGCCACATTGATTTCCAGTGTTCCGTTCTCATAGATCACATATGGGTCAGCATTCTTAATGGTGATCTGACTGTCTTTGAACCTGCATAGGAATAGCAACCAAGGCAGCTTGAGTAAAGTCTAGTGCATCTTAGCTTTGAAATTTAATAATATTTCAAAATGAGCTGACTGGACTCTTACCATGTGATGGTTGGTATTGGTGAGCCAAAGGAAGCACAGTGAAGTAATGCAGGGCTGTTGGTGATGACCTGGTACACTTGGTTAGGTGGAGTGAGCACCCTTGGTGGTTCAGCTTTAAAGAAAAAAAAAAAAAGAGAAGACGATTGGTAAAACTCGTTCACCTGGTAATTTTCCAAATTGCTTCTAATTAAAAATTTGTATGAAGCAGTCATAATATGAATTAAATATGTTTTAACCCACCAAGAACACTGACAAAAGCATTCGCCAAGAGGTAGCCAAATTCATTGGAAGCATTACACTGGTAGACAGCGCTGGACCCTGACTGCACGTTGCTGAGAATCACAGTGTCGTCTTCCACCTTGCGACTGGGGTCCTCAGGAGTGTCTAGCATAGGGCCAGAAAAAGAATATGTCATCCAAATGACAGAGAAAAACAACTCTTTACCTTCTTCATATTTATGTCTATGTCATCATCTTTACATGAAAATAAGCTGCAACTGGGAATTCAGTTCCCAACTAAGCAAGTTTACTCTTTTGTTTGCTTTAGATGGAAGACTGGTCTCATTTTACTTACTCTCTATGGGAACTCCATTGACAAACCAGTCAATCCTTGGTTTGGGTTCTCCATTGACTCGACAAGTCAACATGCCAGTTTCATTAGGGGCGAGGATCAGGTTCCTGGGAACGCTGACCCAGAAAGGAGCCGCTGGGAATAATAAGCAAGATTGAAGATACTCAGTAAGATTCTTAAAAGAATATGTCTATAAATCTTTAGCTTTCAACTTAATATAGGAGCAAAGAAACTGGTTGCTTCTATAAATGTAATATTCAAATGTGTACTTAACTACTCGAAGAATAAAATATGGTGATACTGTAAAACAAATAGGAATGCATCAGTAAAATACCTGAGCTGATCTGCCTACCTTTGACAATGACCTTGATGATGTGGTGTACAGTGCCCAGATTGTTTGTGGCTGTGCAACGATAGTTGCCAGCATCATCTTCACTCACATCAGAAATCTTAAGTATTTTCTTGAAGTTGTGGTAGGACATTCTGTTGCTTGGCAGCTCACCTCCATCTTTCTGCCAGGAGATATCCGGAGTGGGCCTGTCACAGAAGAAAAGAGTTTCATCTTTAGTTGAGAATATTATTGTAAATTACAGAAAAAAAAACTCTTCCAGTCTGATGTTTTTTTCCTCCTCTTTCTGACACTAGAGTAAACATAAACCCTTTGAGTAGTTACTGCATATGCCAACTTACAAGCCCTCAGCGATGCATTCTAGCTCCAGAGTCTCCCATCTCAGAACCATCTTGGTGCTGGTGGCGCCAAGAGGCAACATAAAACCAGGACGACGCTCTCCCTCTGGGCTGCCTGAACAGGTCAGAGCACAAGACCATATCAGCACGAGACCAAAACATTACACTTTAAGGCTGCTCTTCCTACAAAAAAAGAGCAGAAACCTCAGAGGGTATTTACATACTCAAAGGGCAAAAGAAGAGTCAAACGTAGTGTTGATGAAAAACAATGTGTGGATATAAGGGATAATGAGTGATTGATGGCTCAGTACAATGTAAAAAAAAGCCATATTTTTTTTCTGCCTAATCACTAACAGCATAAAGATAATAACAGAGCAAAAGGAATATCTTTGACAGGCAAACCTGACCATTTGTTTCAGTGAACAATGCATATAAATGCAAAGCTGGACCGGCTCCAGTTGTAAGCCAGTGTCTTGGTCAAGAGCACAGTGACAGGGGAATTACTCTAGCATGTTTTGATGCAGGGTTCAAACACCAAACCACCAGAATTTGCAGAAAAGGTCAGAAAATGGCAAATGATCCATATCGACTTTCAGAAGGTTAAGAAGAACAATACTGTGTTAAAATAATAATGTCTATTCATTTGTGACAGTCTTGGATTATTACCTAAAGGTTACAATCTGGCATCTGGCATCAATTAATGGATAGAGATGCATTTTGCCATGTAACGCATTTTTTATCTTGTTTGTTTTAACCAAAACTGCATGACTGTCTGACACTCTCTATTCTTATAACTTTAATTTGCATAATCATGAAATAGGAGAAACCAGGAAGAGGGAACGTGTTAATTGCAGAGGAGGGGATTGAGGCCAAGTTAAAGGTGAGAGAGTGTGTATGTCAGATATGGTTATGCAGGGCAGTAAAAACAGGGTTGGGTTCACACTGAAGGGGGCTGAATGGGTATAAACCAGCAGCACTCACCACTATAGAAATCAGTGATATTGTATAAAGCAGCCAGAGTCTCATTCATTGTTTCCACTGTAATATAACAGAAAATCATAAGCATGCAAAACTAGGAAATACATAGGCAATGCATTTCCTAGTTTACATTGTAAAGAAAAGCATATGTATCACCCAAACCCATAATTGGAAAAAAACATGTTTAATTACACAATTATTATTAGTGAGGTGTTGCAAAAATGTGGAGACACTTGGTGCATTATTATACAGCAGACAGTTTTATCACTGTGACACCGAGATAAGGCCTTTGCAAAATCAAAGCCCTTTATAGAGCTCAGGGAAGAAAAACAGAAACTAAAATTAATCTAAGACAGATGTGCATGCGCAAAGTAAGGAAATGATGCTGTGGAGTAAAACGATATCTGTTAAATCAATAAAATACTAACAAATATGAACTTTTGATTCAGTTTGTAATACAAACTGAAAGTTTTAAATTGAGAAATGCTCGGAATTATTTGTGCAAGCTTAAACTGGACCTTTCATGCTTATTTCTAGCTCCATATTTTAGGATTCAATTAGAAATGCTTTGCATGATTTGCAGTTTAGAAATCCTCCAGTTTCTCCTTTATTTGAAACAAGCCGTCTTAGTTCCTGCCTCTTTAAAAGCCTGCTTTCCTCTGATTGGATGCCCTTCACCTGGCTTCCTCTAACAGAACCCAGTGCTTGTAAGCCCCGCCTTCTCATCTGAGATGACCATATAAGGAAAACACAGTAGAAAATACTATTAGAGACCAACTTATAACTAAGCTTTTGACTTAACAGTGAAACAGCAGCTTTACATATAATTTCATTTTTGCCATGTTTAACATGAGCATACTCATATAAGTGACTGAAAATAGGGAAAAGCATAAAAGGTCCCCTTTTAATTCCAAAAATTGAATTCTTGGCTTCTTTTTGGAGAAATCAATTACTCATTTAAACTGATATCAACCAGTTTTGACTTACTGTCCAGGACAGTGACTGAAATCGGCTGTTTCTGCTGGATGGTTTGTGTATGGGGAAAGCGAGCATAACAAATGTAGTCACTTCTGGTGTCTTCTGGGAGAACATTGGAAAAGTACAAGTCTCCATTCAGTGCCTGGGACACACGTTCATCCAGTGGCAGCCTCTGAAAGTCTGAGAGGGCGAGAAAGTGAAAAGAAAAGGCAATTTATCAATTAAAAAGCTTCTATTGGTTCACTAAATTGTTTTATCAACTATATTCAGAAATGAGATGGGTAAAAAAGGATTTATACTGTCATCAATCTTTTGTTTTTGAAGGTAAAATTCTTTACTCGTTGCACCTTGTATGTCTGTGAATATGTACACACGACTCACTATTATCCATCCAGAAGATGACAGGAGGGGGCAGCCCAGCAGGGGGTCGACATTGCAGAACAAGGGAGACCCCCTTCTGCACCATGATGGCCTCATTTCTCTCCTTTGACCATAAGGGGGACCCTGTGAGTCGCAAACGTCAAACAAAGGTACTGAAAGCTTCCTGAAAGCTTAATGCAGAGTGGATAATATTTATTTGTACTCAGCTAGTCCTCACTTTTAAAGCCCAAGCCTTTAGTCTATGCAGTTAAATACAATGAGAAGACTTACTGGACTGCCTGATGACAATGTTATTGGATACGGCAGTGCCATGCTCATTGTGAGCTGTACATTGGTAAGTTCCCTCATACGCCTCAGCCTTCTCGCCACTGATATCAATGACCAGAGTTCCTGAACCGGGCTTCATTAGGACTTTGGAGTCTTTCTCCACATCAAAGTGAGTCCCATTTCTTATCCAGGAGAAGCTAGGACCAACAAGTATAACAAATATTACTTTATTTTAGAAGCATGAAGAAAACGTATGGAGTGGGAAAAGACGATATAGAACATTTATTCATTTGTCAGGCCAATCTGAATTACTAATTTGGCATTGCAGGGATTCTCTCACCTGGGATGAGGCTTCCCCTTGGCATCACAGTGGATGACAATGTTCTCACGCGGATCAAAGATGTAATCCTTTGGGGACTCTAATGTTATAGTAGGGGGTTGAGGCACTGAAGAAACACGAAAAGAAGCCTAGTTTAGACACACAGCACAATAAAAGCGAATAATTCTGAATGTGTTCAAGCAGAGGATATGCAAGCAGCATGCAACAAGCAGCGACAATCAAGACATTTATAGCTGAAACACTCACTGTAAATTACCATCACATCTATAAGTACCACTCCAAATTAATCAAGTCACTTTATTCAGTTATAAAGTGTTGAAATAAGTGCATGCACATCACTCGCCAAAGCAGCAAAAACTCCACACTAGAAACCACGCCAGTGTTTGGGGCAACTTACATCCTTCCAGTACTTTAGCTTTTTGTCCACCGTGACATGCCACACCACAGTAATAGAATATTGAGGAAAGGTGTTAGTTTTTGCAAAGACTAAACAACAGGTTCAGGTGAAATTGTTTCAGGTACTTTTAAGCATTTGATTGAGCCTGCACACTTTTTGGGGAAGGTGTTTAGTGAAGCAGGTGCAATAAATGCAAGAAAAGTAGATGAAGACATTCAGTAGTTCAAACAGGTTGTCTGATACTAAGATAAACAGAATTCCTTAAAAATTGAATTGCATTTTATAAAGAAAAAACACCATCCCATGCTGAAACATGCAAAGCTGAAACAGAAGAAAAATCCTCCTTGCCGAGTACAGTTAATTGCTGCATTTTCATAAGGTAAAATATGTTCACTATAAAATATTGAATCGAAATTGTATTATTATGAGAAAAAATTATACAAGTGAAACATTATGTCTTACATGCACAGTGCGTGTGAAGGGCAACACTTACGATCAAGAGGCACTTCAAGTGCTGAAGTCATGTGACTTAGGAGTGTCAGCAGCACAGCTCCAAAGCCTGACACCCACTTCCTATTCCTGTCCATGATAAGGTGTGTCAGTGGCACAGTGAAAACCTTTTCCCAGGTCCAACAGCGGTGAAGGTGGTCGACAGTGTGAAGAAGTCTGAATCTGCACTACACAGAGGAGTAAAACACTATGAAAAAACTATTGTTTTTCTGCCTTTATTTCATTTCAGAGATTTGTCTTAGCAATATTATTAGAAAAAGTGCACATGAGCGTCATATGCATAAGATAGGTAAACAGGGCTAAATATTTAGTCTAAACTACAATAGAAAGTTTACTTTTATGCATTTTTTTCTATGAGGTTTTGTAGCTCTATTTCCAAAGTTGGGTATCTTGAGTCAAGCTTTGCAAGTGGCTCCTCTCATGCAATGTCTATCATTCCTCCAACATAAAGACACTGGCAGGAGAAGTCCAAACAAACTGTATTCCCATCCTTGTAACTTAAACAACTTCAGCAGTGTGCATGTGTCTGTCCTGATTCATTCTGTTTACCTTCTCTACTGATGAAAATGTCAATGAGACAGACTAGTGTGGCACAATAAGCTTCCGTGTGTAGGTGCTGTCAAAATTCATCAACTGGGTGTTATATTCTAACAGACTAGCAGAAACAGACTAATATGTTTAGGCAGTTTGTGTAGTGTTATTTGGCGCTAGCTGCATTCACATCTTATTGACCTCCAGACAAAATAGCCACTCAAACATGCCATGTGCACCACTGAAATGGCCTTCCTACCACGTGCATGCCTGTAAACATATGGCATGTGAGTGCACTAGGCTGGAACGATCACAGCTCTGCTGCAGATATAGCCTCACACAGACTGGGACATGCATGCAAAAACATATCACATTAGATTCACCACCCTTGTCAGTATGTCGTGTGTATCAAGTTACACATGAACCACGAGCCTCAGCTTCTGTTGTGTAGTTCCAAACAAATAGATGCAGATTGATGAGTTGTCACACACACATAGAATTGTGTTGGCATTAATGGGCTGTGGTAAACTGGGCCTTGGGGAGCAGGAAATTGTGCATGTTTGTTTTTCCCTTTCATGTCCTATGTGCATAAACTGAAATCATCATCCTGTTGTTCCCTTTGTTTTGTATAATGGAAAATTCCCTCTTGCTGGACTTCCAGTTTCATGGAGGGACTTGCGAGGTAGTCCAGAATAGATGGGGCTCTATGGAGCTGTAGTATAAAAATGTAAATTCAAAGGGTAAACATTTTCCTTCTGCAAATTTTCATTTTTGATTGAAGGGGTCGAGACAATAGTTACATTTTTAGATATTTTTTATGGATTTTGATTGTAGTGAAATACCTTACTGCGAGTATTAGGGATGCCACACCACCATGAGCCACAGCAGAGAATTTCTAGCAATAGCCTCCTGATAGCAGTTGCCTTTAACTGCCACAACTACCTGTTTTTTATCCACACATGTAAGTTTCTGTTGTATAACTTCTCTTCTAAGATCTAGTTTCATTTGTGAATGGGTGCCACCAAGGCAGTCTTGTCCTGTTATAAATCCTAACAGGACAAAATCCGCTTCCCTGTATGAAAAAACCAAAGGATATAAGTGATGTTTTATTTACATTCTGGCATATTATCAATACTGTATTTACTGGAGGGTTTTCAAGCATGAACGACCTGTTTAAGGTCATGCCAAAGCAAATCAATCGGAATTAAGTCCACACTTTGACTAGGCCACTCCAAAACTTTTCAAACTATTCAAAATTGGAATTACTGGAGTGTTGGGTTAGATGCACTTCTCCTTCATTTTCTGTTAGAGAGCAGAATTCATAGTTCCATCAATTACGGCAAGCCGTCCAGGTCCTGAAGCAGTGAAGGAGCCCCAGAGCATCACACAATCACCACCATGTTTGACTGTTGGTATGCTGAGTTTTACATCAGCTATAACAGGACTGAAACTTTCCAAAAAGTTCAACTTTTGTCTCGTCAGTCCACAGAATTTTTTTCCCAAAAGTCTTGGGGATCATCAAGATCTTTGTTGGCAAATGTGAGACAAGCCTTTGTTCTTTTTGGTCAGCAGTGGTTTTCCCCTTGAAACTCTCCCATGGATGACATTTTTGCCCAGTCTCTTTCTTGTTGAATATTGAACACTGACCTTAACTGAGACAAGTGGGTTCTGTACTTCTTTAAAAGTTGTTCCGGGTTCTTTTGTGACCTCCTGGATGAGTCGTTGATGCTCTCTTGGAGTAATTTTGGTAGGCTGGCCAAGTTTTCTCCATTTGTGGATAATGGCTCTCACAGTGGTTTGCTGGAGTCCCAAGGCCTTAGAAATGGCTTTGTAACCCTGTCCATACTGATAGATGTCAATGACTTTGTTTCTCAGCTGTTTCTTTAGATCATGGAATGATGTGTTGCTTTTTGAGATCTTTTAGCCTACTTCACTTTGTCAGACAGGTTATATTTAAGTGGTTTCTTGATTCAACAGGTCTGGCAGTAATCAGGCCTGGGTGTGGCTAGTGAAATTTAACTTAGCTTTCCAAAAAATGTGGTAAATCACAGTTAATTGATGTAAAAGGGGGTGGGATTACTTTTTCTACATAGGGCCATTCAGGTTCAGATAGCTTTTTTCCCTTAATAAATGAAATTATCATTTAAAATCATCATTTTGTATTTACTCGAGTTATCTTTGCCTAATATTAAAATTTGTTTGATGATCTGAAACATGTAAGTGTGACAAATACACAAAAAAATAAAACATCAGGAGGGCAGCAAATATTTTTTCACAGCACTGTGCATTCAGGGGACATGAAAGACTAAAATTAATATGTCAAAGTGGTAGGATATGGACATTAAAATCATTAAAAATAACTGTACCTGCTTTAACAGACAGCTATGAGATTAATCTCGTGTATTCCTGTCTATACAAATATGTTCTTTCTAAAATGTTGAAGTATTCTTCTAATCAGTAGCTCATCTATCATCACGTGATTACAGTTTTTAAAAGATGAGGACACCTGTTAATCAGTTTATCATCCTACATGGTGTTTTTCAGGGTTTTCTTTTCTAAACGCCCATCACCAGCAACCATCTGAAAACTCAATTGAGTTCAGGACAACTTCATTAATCCCCTAAGGGAACAATACAACCCACTGGACAAGCTGTAATGAAGACAAATGAATTGCTATGGAGATGGCCTGTGGGCCTGAGCGTCCGCTGATGTCAGGTGAGGGGAATGTTGAGTATGTAGATTGTTTTGGCCGTCTGTGAAGCCCAAGCTCTGTCTGCTTAAATCATTAACTGTGAGCTCATCAAAAATGATTTAATGTGCTCTAATACGGTCTCAATATGCTGTTAGTCCACACTGAGAACGGCTATTTCTGTGACTGCGAATATGTTAACACATCAAAATGACTAAAATGCAGCATCTCACTTTTTCCATTCCATTATTATTATTAGAAGTGGTTTCCACCGCCTGGTAAATCAGCAACAGATCAAAGGATGGCCCTCAACAAAAGCACCATGTCCAGTGCTATATCATCAAACTGTCCTGACAGAAATGGTTCCAGAGGACAGAGCACGAAAAAGTGGGAGGATCAAGGGTGAGAGAAGAAAAAAGATTAATAGAAGGAAGGAGAAACACATACGGACACAGAGTAAAGAAAAAGAAGAAAAAGAGAGGAGCGGGCTCACTGGTGTTGACATATAAGAGAGCAGTGATGCTTTAATGCTCTTGTAGAGGAAATAGTTTCCAGTGGGATTTTGAGCTTGCTCTCCAACACACACATACAGACACTTTGCCAAGCCGTTAGCGGAGGAGAGCAGAAGTGCTTCGCCGTGTGTTTACACACATTCTCCAGTGGTTTATTCAAGAACTCATGCCAGCGTGGAAGTGTGTATGCATGCATTTGAATGTGCGTGTGTCCCTCCATCTCTATAAATTCCTCAACAGTATTTATCTCTGCATGCTGAAAGGCTTTCTGACTGATGATTTTGCAATAAATTTCATTGCACTACATTTTACTCATCAAATGCTTTTGCCTTAAGCAAAATTCAACATGTGCATTCAACCTCTGTTAGAGTTAAGATTATATGAAAAAAGAAACAAAGGACAATGAGTATGTTGAATGGAGGAGCTCGGACTTTCAACTAAAGTTTATAAAATGTAAAAAAAAAAAAAGTAATCAATAAAGTCATAGTTCAGTGACTCTCCTTTTCTGACTTCAAAGAAATAATTCACCCACACACGATTGATCTATTTCAAATAATAGTACATATTGGCAAATTTGTTTTCTTGCTGAGAATTAGAAAGGATTAAACTCATTCTCAGGGGGTCAGATTAGTTTAGCCTCCAGGGAGAAACTGTTTGCTTTCTTTTGTCCAGTGGTATCCAATTTGACTTACCAGCACCTTTTTAAGCGTATAAATGATTAAATCTTTAAGTTTAAGTTCATAACAGAAACTGTTTTGGTTTTTTTTTTTTAGCATATTTGGTTACGGTTGGCCATAGCCACTTAGTGGTTTTTTGCTGGTTCAGTCTTTGTGCCAAGCTAACCGAATTTCTGCTTCAATGTGAAAGCATCAGATTCAATTCAGAAGTTGAGTGTCTAAAAAAAAAAAAAAAAGTGTACACCGTCTACATCTGAAGAGGGATGAAACTGGTCTACCACTAAACCACTACTGCTGTCTTTTGAGTCAGTGTTTTTAGTTTAAGGTGTTCTCTTCACAAAGGGGGGAAAAGACAACAGAAGACACGCAAAAAGCAAAAACAAAAACAAAAAAAATTGTTTAATAGTGGTGTGCTATAATTTAAAAGAGGTGTTTTATGTTTGTTAATGATACAGAAACACAATGGGCAGACAATAATGCAAAGATTTATTGCAGCAGCACATCAGATGTCCTTTTTCAGAAGGAGATTGTGAGCAAAAAAAGATTTGTGTAATTTAACGACAACCTTTATTTTGGAAAAATAAAATTTCAATTTTAAAATTCTCATTTCTTCTTTTATGCTTTACTTAACCTAATGTCTTAGAGTGAAAGGCAGTCTTTGATGCAATAACAGTGATCAGCTATTTTAAAGTAATGTTGGATGAGGGAGTAGAGTGGGGGGGCCAATGGCCCTTGAGCCTGCTTTTTATAAGCCTTCTTTCTCTAGGCAAAAACCAACTAAATATGTGCATTTCCCATCATATCAACTTCCTCTGGGAATGTGCACAGCTTTCATTAAGCAGTTGAACAGCACTTTTTTTTTCTTTGAGTTTAGGATAGATGACTGAATACAAAATACTAGAGCCCCTAAGAAAACTTCCCAAATCACAGCACCAAACATGTCCTGTCTTCTCACCTCCTGTTCCATTGGTGGTGATAGAGGGGCTGCCAAGGTTGTTCTTGTCCAGCTTGGAGCCTGTCGAATCTCCACCTCCCACGCGGTTATGAGGACTGGCTAGGTCCTGCATTTCCATAGACCTATTTGGGGATGGAAGATGGGGAGAAAAAGAGGTAAACTTTCTTCTTTTATTTTTTTTTTTATGAACAGCAGATCAACGACAATATACTCTCACAGGTGGGAATTTACATCTTCCTTACATTATGATAAGATCCTGCTGTACTGTAGATCCTCACAGTCATAAACTTCATACTTCTCACCACCAGTTAGCTTACATGAGCATGTGTTCAGAGGGGCTACACCTTGTCTGTGGGGCTGCTGACTCTTTTATGGTGTGGCTGTGTGTGTGTGTGTGTGTGTGTGTGTGTGTGTGTGTGTGTGTGTGTGTGTGTGTGTGTGTATACACTTCTGGGCTCCAATACAAACCCACAGCCTGCCAGCATGCTTTAGTTTTACAATGTGTTCCACATGCATGACTGGGACGAACCAGCACACAAGGTGGTAATGGTAAAGTGAGAGTGTGTCTGAGAGTGTGTGTGCAGATGACTGAAAGTGGAAGTAAGTCATGAACAGAGAGCAGATGCACATGGTGGAGTGAAAGTCTGCCTTTTGTATACTATATAATGTTTATTGTGGCAACAAATGCTCTCTCTATAGGCTCTATAACCCCCAACTAAGAGGTGCAATTCCTATTAATACATTTTTATGCATGCAGACTTCAAGCAAATGTGTATAAAATACTTTATTATAACTCTTCACCACTTTTACCACAAACCCACATTTCAATACATTGGAACCAAGACATAGTTTTGTGTTGAGTCGGTCTGTGTATGGACAATGTGAATGTGTTTGTGTTCGTGTGTGTGTGTGTGTGAGCACTGACTCATGCTGCCCGCAGGTTGGTCACACTTGTGCTCTTGTGTGAGACATCAAAGCCAGAAATGACAGAGATGGAAGAAGAATAAAACAAATGCGGGCTGCTGGTGCTCTGTGTGTGTGCGTGCATCTGTATGTGTGTGTGCGTGTACACAAAAAGAGTGTGTGCATCTGCGTGGCGGTCTGGCAGCAGGCCATCTCAATGCTATGGGCAGATAGTATCGACATACATGACTGCAACCCACAGTCAGACTGACGGGTATAAACATATAGCTTTCAGCAGACGAGACAGACCCTGCTAAAGGGTACAAAACAGAGAACGCATGAAAGATAAACACTCTAAATCAACTCTCTCTATTATGGTCAACTCTTTTTTTTTTCATATCCTTATTTATGGCTAAACATTCATTTTGATCTCTTGTACACTGCATTAACGTCAACAACACTTTAAGGCGGACAAAATAAACGAGCCAAGTCCTACCTTCAGATAAAAGCTTAAAGTGTATCTGCCACACAAGGGAAAAGTTAAGAACTTTCACAGATTATGTTGCCGCCACCCCCCCTCCCCCTTTTTTCTCTCTATCATGTGCTTAAAACCCTTCATCTATCCTTTTCTTTTGTCTTTCAACAGCAGGAAATGATTCTGTCTCCCCTTCTTGTTTTTTCCTCTTTTCCCTCTGTTTCACTCCTCTCGGGAGGCGATGGCAAGAGTTGTGGTGTTTCATAAACTCCTTTCTAGTTTTCACATCATGGCTGGTCATTGAAAAAATATGCTTTATATTACTGAGATGCACAGCACGTTTTGTTAAATTAGCAGATTTAGGCCTGTAGCTGGCTGTTGTTGATTTAACTGGTATTATTATTTTTTTCTTCTTAATGGAATAATTTACAGTATAAAGACACAGGCACATTTCAGGGGACTTTTTATGCAAGAAAGTGCCTCCTTGTCAATTCCTTCTGCAGGCAAAATACTAAAGAGAAAAAAAAAAAAGAAAAGAAAAATAGCTAAAAGCTTCAATGCAGTGGAATGCATACTAAGACTGTTAAGAAGCAGAAACTGCTTCATCAATAAGCTGCCAAAAGGGGGACAAAAGAGGGATACAGGCAGTAAGAGAAGAATGACAAAGCCAATGGGATGCTGGCATGCAGTAGGACTATTTGTGCAGATAAATCAAATCTCCAAATTGTCAGTTTGAGGCTACTCTATTTCTCCAATTTAAGCTATTTTAGATCAGCAATAGTATTCAGAGTTAATAATTAAAAAAAAAAACTAGACACAACTAGACAGCTAACTAGACATCGCGCTGAAGTAATCCTCTGACACTGTAAGATCAACATCAGGTAACTAAAGGATGGCTGATCTGTATATATTAAAAAGAAATTACAGCCTCCAAAATCCAAAAGATGACATCTTTAAATGTTTTCCTGACCAACCAAAACACTCCGAAACAAAAATAAACATTTAATAATGTTTAATGTCAAAGTAAATCCACTTATCTAAAAAGTTAAAACCAGAATATATTTTGTATTTTTAATACTTTGCCTTAAACTGACATAAATGATTAATCTTCAATCTAAAGAGCTTCATATTATACACTATAAGGACCAAAGTACTGGGTCACCTACACATTACAACTATAGAAAACCCATGTCATGAAGCTCCTGGCACACAGTTTTTGTGCTGACGTTAATGCCTCCACTTTTGCAATAATACCACTTTATCTGATCGTGGGATATCTAGGAGGAGAGAAATTTCACAAACTGGCAGTGGGATCTTACTACAGTACCATGCTCAAATTCAGTGAGCTTTTTAGAATAACCCATTATTTCATAGAGCTTTCATAGATCTTTGAAAAGGCAAACTGGATGGCTAGGTGCTTGATTTTATACACTTGTGGCAAAGGGACAGAAAACACCTGAATTCAAAGATTAGGAGGTCTGGCCCAACACTTTTGTCCATATAGTGGATTTCTATTTGACTAATTGATTAACTGAGCAACAGTTCCAGCTCTAAATAAATGACTGTGTGTACAGCATGTTCCCTTTGCTTGTCTGTTCGATTGAATCACTATATCTTTTCCTCTTTGTGAGTGTGCGTGTGTGTGTGTATGTGTGTGTGTGTGTGTGTAGGTGTGCAGTTTTAGGACACTGAGGTCTTGGGGGAAGTGTTGATGACCTCATCACTGCTCGCAACTGCAGTGAAACCTCACCTCTCTGCACCATGTCCAGAGAACTAGGACACACACACATAACTGCACACCAACATACACACACAGGGACTTTAGAAAAAGCCAATTCTGTATCTCATATTATGCAAACAGACACATGTGAGCGTACCTGACGTCTGAAGGGTCTGGAACATGAGATTCACTGTGTGATTTCTTCACCTGCAGAGATACCAGAAGAAAGGAAATGTTACTAAACACACATACAGCTCATAAGCAAAAAGTGTTTAGTGTGTCATAAACCAGCCTCATAAACCAGTTTATAAACTAGATAGATTATTTTACTATCCATAGTGTAGTGGCTTACACGTTTGCCTAACAAGTGAAAGATCCCCAGTTTGATCCTGGGAGGAGACACAAAACCCTGTGGGGTTGCGTCAGGAAGTGCATCCGGCATAAAAATCTGCCAATTCAAACATGCAGCGCTACCCTCTGTGGCAGCCCGTTGTTAACTGAGGAGCAGCCGAATGTAGCTTTTATATTAGAATCATGAACTGTTGTGAATAGCACCAAAATAAATTTCTGCCCTCAACTCTTTGAGAAAATGCAGAGAAAATTCTGCCAAGGAGGCATAAAACCCAAATCGCATCATAAGTTACCTCAACAGGAAATTACATCATGTTAAATCTGACTTAAAATGTTTTCATTTTCAAATGTTAAAAAAAAATAAATAAAAATCAGCATGTGGTGTCAGTAGTTGTAGCCGCCACTGTGACAGAAGTACTAACTGGCATCTAAGTGACATATTAATTTTCCCTTGTTCACCCGTGACCCCACTCCAGCTCAAGCTCAAGCCTCATTTTCAACCCTTAAAGAGTTAAAAGGTCACAGCGGGGTCATGTTAGGTCACAGCACAGGGTTTAGTCTTCGTCGTTAAACAGGTCACCACAGACACTAAGTAGAGCCTTAACTTTTTTTTTTGGGGGGGGGTTACTGGGACATTTGGTCATGTCAATCAGTGTGTGCTGGAACTTTTTTACTTCATCACTGATGTAGGGGGAAAAAAAAAAGAATCAAGAAAACACTCTTCAGCCTCGGTGGCTTTCCACCGCAAAGTTTCTCCCTGTGCTCACATGCAGGCTGGGGTTTTATGTGTGTTGCTGTGTGTGAGGGTATGTGGAGCTAGACTGCAGACCAGTGGTTCTCTATTAAAATTCCTCTCTCTTATTTGCAACAGGAACTAATTAGAACAGTAAATGCAGGGCGGAGCGAGGGCCAATGTGTACCAGCTGCCCTATAATCACTGTGTCAACACACTGTCGAGGTGTAGGGCACGTGTGGGGTGCCAAAGACACACACCCGTACATGGAAATGCACATACAAATGCACACCCACGGCCAAATTCAAGCAGTCATTTGCACATTATCGCAATCACAGGTAAGTATACAGAGAAAGTGCATGGCTAAGCAGACTCTGAACTCCAGGTATGTGGACATTTCTATATATATGTATGTGTGTGTGTGTGTGTGTGTGTGTGTGTGTGTGTGTGTGGGGAGAACACACAGTGCTGTTATGGTTCTGATTAGAGGGTCCTGCTGCGAGTGAATAAGAAGCAGCACTTAGCTGTTTAAGACAGGGTTCAAAGGTTAGCCGGTGCCCTAGTATGGATCACTTTACACACACGCATACACACACACTAAGTCACACACAAGCCACTTTCATGTCACGTTTCATGCTTTACTGAAATTTAACAAGGCTGTCAGTCACGACATCAACAACATGGCCGTGAGAAACTGCAATCCACATGTAACGTACACATAGAGCGTGTACGTACACATAGAACGCAGGTGTACGCACAGTCCGTGCACACACACATACGCACAGACACGCACAGTTGAAAATACACAAGCCAGGCGGTTTCTGTCCTGGCATGATCTGTGAAAGTACACGCGGGCTTTGATCCTGAAAAGCTTTTATCATCATGCTTTATCCCCGCACGCTTTCCCTCCGTGTCGACCGCGGTCTAAGGCTCTCACCTCTCTTAACATCCCTCCACTTGTTTCTTTTTCAGTCAGATTCAGGACCGCTAGTTTCATGTTTTAAAAAGATTCCACACATTAATTTTACTCAACTCTCTCGCTTTCATATCATTTCATAATTTCTTTTTGACATAATAAAATGATCAAAAGCATTTTGTTTTCTGTTCAGCATTCATTTTTTCCACTTGTTTTACCTTTGATTAATACAGACTTTAACCACTTTTATGGACTATATTGTTTTTATCCAATCAAAACCCGATAAAGCTACACTATTAATGTCGATTTATAGCACAATAAGAAAGCTACGAACAAGTGCTCACTAAGTCCCGCATCTAAATATTCCGTGTTATTCTTCCTTTATTTTGTAGTACAACACACCAAGTTTCATCTCTAATACTGAAATGACGCATCCTATGTCCACTCTTAGGTGGCCACGATGCCTAAAGACCCCATTTGTGTCACCTGAGCCATTTAAATAGGTGACCTTTGACCTGGTTGGCCAGGTGACCGGTCTAGAACACTACCTACCCAGCCCGAGCACTCCCTATGGGATAAATACAAGTGCTACAGGTAATTAGCACTAATAACAATGATTTATTAAAGGGAATTATGCACTGCTGTGTTTGTGTTACTAATGATGTTTTTTTAATCTAATGGATGTAATAATAACGTGAGGCCTTCTTTGCCCTTAAGAGGCTCTAACGCATATGTGAGAGACAGAAATAAGCAGAAGCAGCTCTAGTTCGAGTCATAGCTGTGTTTCCCTTCTTTTGTTCTTTTTTTGTTTGTTCTTCTAACAAGCTCACTAGAGAATCCAAAACTGTTCATAAAAAGGTTCTTGCACAAGGTTTGTGTTATTGTTTTTGACAAATTGTGGAAGCTCTGTGCAGGAAGAGAAAATGGGGACGGAGAATGAAGAACAACACTGTGTGTTTCTGGGAATAACCCAACACATCAGTAATGGGACATCTAATATCATCTGTTCATCCAGGAGTTACACACACACACACACACACACACTTGATATTTGATGGCTTTCAGAAGGCACAATTTTTACATTTGATTCTGAATAAAGATTTTAGGGCCCAAATAAAAAAAAACAAACAAACTTCAATTTATGTCACTATCCCACTTTGACAAAAATTGTCATATATTTTAATTTTAACCTTTTTTTAATTGTGAAAAATATAGATAAGTGTGTACATTAAAACTAAAAAACAAAGTGGAATATTTCACAATATATATGAAAATGATCATTTAAAAGTACTGTCAAAACCAAAACACATCTTAAATTAGAAGCACAAAGAAAAATATATTTACAAAGAAATACGGTAAAAGTGTGTTTTCATTGAACTAAAACAAATGTGAATCCAAAAACACTGCTGTCAGCATAACTTTTTTTTAATGCTCTGAGTATTGTGTAGATGCTAAAAGTGATGATTTATCAAATGTCAAACTTAAATTTTTTCCACAAATCTGCAAAATAGATAAGAATATAGGAAATACCTCAGTTGCTTAAATAAAAATAACTAGTACCGGTCTGAGCATGAAACACACTCACTTCCATACAGACTAGGAGATCCTTTTCTTACCTCAGGGTGTAATTGGGTCCGTTAGCAGTCCTTTACTTCCACAAAGCATTACAGAGCTGTACGATCCACCAGCTTCCCCTTTAGAGGCAGGCTTGCTGGTCTCTCACACACAATTAGAAAACACACGCAGCACTCGTCTCTGTCTACCTGCCTCTCCTTAGTTTGCGCTCCAGGTGTTACGTTTATCTTGTTTTTGCTTTAAGGGAGAAAACGAAGTCTTTTTCTCCTTCCCTTTGTGATGCTCTCTTTCACTCAGAAAAATATCTAGGGGCTAGAAAATGACGACTGCACATAGACCAAGCTTTTTCTCTTTCTCTCTGTCTCTAAGGTCAATCCATGCTCAGCTTCTGTCTCCTCGACTCCAGTAATGGGGAACATTTCACTCGTCCCATTTCCCTCCTCCTTTGCCTCCTCCCCCTCTTTTTCTCTTCTCCTCCTCCTCCTCTCTCTCTCCCTCTCGCGCTCGCTCTCAGCTGTCACTCATTACAGGCTCACTCAAGCTTACGTTTAAACCCAAAGAACTTTATAAATGTAACAGATGTCATTTTTATGTGTAGGTCCAATCCTAACATAGGCACCATTAAACTTAATTCCACAACTAGATTGTGAATGAAAACATAATGGAATAGAATTTAAATGGAAAACATAAGTAACTAAGTTAGGAAACATCCGAGTCGTACACACGGTTTGAGGATGTTTCCTAAAATCAAAAACATTCATGTATATAACTCAAATCCTGCTGATGGCAGCTCTGATGTGATTACTTCCATGAAGCTGAAATGGTGTGGATGCAGTGTCAATGTCTTGCTGTGCAGTAGAAAGTACAGGCCAGACCATAAACTTCACACCATGCAGTTGACCCCCCTCCACACACACAGAGACATGCACCCTCCCCCATTTTGCCCACAGCGCACACAGACTCACATGTTCACCTTAACACACACACACACACACACTTTCAATCTGTGTTAACTGGAAACACACGGCTGCACATGTGTCATACGTGAAGTGTAACTGAGCTAGTGCAATGGGCTGAGTGTAATATCAAAATACACACACACACACACTGTCAGCTCCTCAGAGGAAGGATTTATCAGCTCAACACAC
>VUQS01029582.1:5831-15955 GCA_015108495.1 Heterochromis multidens | reverse complement strand
CCATCCTCTCTGTGTGTGTGTGTGTGTGTGTGTGTGTGTGTGTGTGTGTGTGTGTGTGTGTGTGTGTGTGTGTGTGTGTGTGTGTGTGTGTGTGTGTGTGTGTGAACCCTGAACAGATGAACAAGAGGAACTGGGGAAAAAAATAATATATGAAATGCAGTGCTGTATTGAATTTTTGCAGACACGTGACCACTAAATACGTTACATTAACTTGTCCGCTGTTTTGGATGTGTTACATTCACAGTGACAATGTAGGGTCAAGTGAATAAGGCCCCATTCACACAGGCCTAGGGACCGGTCAGTGACCCCGTGGAAACAACATTAAGGTTTAACTGAAGATATTGTACCACTGGTCGTGAGGGAAAATGTGTTCCCTGACTGGTTGGCAATTTTGAATGCAAACATTTCTCATTTTACTACCACTCGGCTAGTAGTTGGTGAGTTTTTGCAGACAAGTTGCCACCTTCCATGCAAACTTAAGGCGACCGCAGCAATCTGTTGGCAACCAAAGCACTCACAAGGAGGTTTTTGGTGCAGCACCCTCTTTGGCACCAGTTTCACCTGGTGACAGCAAGCAACCTTCAGTAAGCACTTGCCAACCAGTTGGGGAATGCACATTTTTCCTTAGCGACCTGAGGTTGTATCATGTTCAATATGTCGACAACTCTCGAGCAATGTGTGCATGACATCATGTGAGAAACCGCTATAGAAGTTTAAAGAAGTATAAAGCACCATAAAAGCCAACAAGTGTACACACATTTTTGCTCAAAAATATACTTTAGCAGTTTAAATGCACTAAATTAAATTTAAACACTTAAAATTTTATGGCATATACAAAAACAACAACAACAAAAAAAACCTCCCTTGATTATGTCTGACTGTGCCTGATGTTTGAGTCTCTCTCAGTCCTCCAACTGTCTCCCATCCCATGTTCTCTGCTTTCCACTAATGTGATTGGAGTGTATTTGGTATTTTTTTCCTCACACATGTGCACAAGTCTGCTTGACTGCATAAAGGTTTTCTGCTGTGTGTGTGTGTAATAGAGCTCTGACTCATAGTTAACTATACTGAAAGCAGCTTCCACTACCTGTATTAATGTAAATGTAGAGAGCCGAGTGAGTCGAATGTGTCACTTCTTCCTTTAATTCAATTTTCCTGTCCCTGGAGGGTGCAGTGTCCAGATTAGCTCGAGTGCTTTAGTCCTCTTGTTGTTCCCCTGGTCTCATCAATACACACTCAGCATGCACTTAAGTAATCACACGGCCTTAACGGTATGTAGGAGTTTAAGGGTCTAAAACATCCGTCATTCTCCCTGCAGTGATGGGTTCCTTCACGTTCACACACCACAAAACAGAAGAGATTAAAATCAGGCCATGAATATGTATTAATAAAAAGCAGCAAGGACTGAGGTTTTTTGATGTTCAAGCCTTCATCATTACAATGTCAAATATTTGTCCTTGGTGTCTCCTCACAATGAATAAATTATCTTGCAGTGCCCTGGGAATTGCTGAATAATATAGAACATTTTAGTTCATCTGTTGTGCTAGGCTCGCACGTAGTCTGACTTTGAAAGGCGGCAGAGTGTGGTGTAGCAGTAAAGTAGGGGGTCTTACGCAGTACAAAGTCAGAGGACATGTGGTCCTCTCTTCTTGTTAAAATGTTGGTGGCTGATCCTGCAGCGCTGAATGATGTGTAATGCTGTGCTCACACTGCCCAAAGAAACCACAAAATACTAGTCATTTTAAAGGAAGTGGGCAATACAAAGCTACAGACTGAAGCTGATACCTGTTGCTGTGAGATGGACATGATGAGGGACAAATCAAAGTTGAGGGAGCCTCAGATCTTTAGCAGCACTGCATTAACACTGGAAAGTACCTTCTAAGTACATATTTGGGCTGACAGTGCTTAATTTTTTTTTACACAAAACAATCAACTTGTCAGTGCTCACTGACGGACAGACTATACAAGCACTAATAAATGGATTTCACTAAGCAGACAGGTATGAGCCTTCCATTAGATAATTACTGCAGTGATTACTGTGTTTGGGCTGGTAACAGCTTATTTAACCCTAACTGATGCAGTGAGTTGCTTCTTATTACTTAAAAAAACATACTGGTAGACAAATCCTGTAGTCATGAAAAAGATGTTGCTTCATTTCAGAAGCATCAAATTATTACTGAAACTACTAAAGCTGGATTAAGAACTGTTATTAAAACCATTAAAAACCAGGAAGGATAGTGGTGAACCATCACTCAAGAAAGAAATTCAATTCATTGTGATCCGAGATTACTTTAAACGTTTGGTGAAACCAAGTCATAAAAAAACAACTGTAAAACTCACGTTCCTGATTAATAGTGAAAATAAGATTATTTCCACACGCACAATGCAAAGAGAACTCAAGGGAACGGGACTAAACCATTTACCAGTGAGGCTAATCGGAAAAAAAAGACTTAAATTTGGTTGGGAGCATAAAGATTGGACTCTGGATCAATGGAAAAAGGTCATGTGGTTTGATGAGTCCAGAGTATGATAGTAGTGTGATATTTATCAAAGTAAATTTTCTCGAAACTCCTTTAACAAACACTATAGAAAAAAACAAGAATGAGCTTTTTCCTATATTCTATATAAAACTTCATTACAAAGTGAAAATAAAGTTAGTGTGTAGTGAACCTACTAAGTATCATTACATGAATCCACTCAGCTTTCCAAAGCACTACAGTGAGTCAGGTCCTCAACATTTTGTGTTTTTTACAATAGCAGGACAGGCAGCTGAATGTAGTCAAAAGCTCTATAATTCAAGTGCACACCAGCTGAGGACCAAAGTGCACAGACATAGTGACAAACTGGTGAACACAGTGGAACATACAGCAGGCACCTATAGAGACATACAGTATATATTAATATATATATATGCATAAATTATTGTTACATGTATATATCATTCTGTTGTTATGTGTTTATAAACAACCAAGTTTTTGTCATCTGACTATATACAGTGATATAACAAAGATATTAGGAATACCAAGATAAGATAACCATGCATATCTGTGTCATACATGAGCGAAACTGAAAAGTGCCACAGGCTAGTCTTGGTAATGCTATCCTGTTAAACAAGGACACAGACAAGTGTTCTAAACGAGGCTACTTATTTTACCGGATTATCAATAATTATGATCAACACATGCTTTGGAGAAATCCTCATACAACATAGCAAGATAAAATTATTAGTAATTCAGTGCAATGCACAACAAACCAATTTATAATTAAACTTAGAAATAGAAAAGGCAGCTAACTTTATTGTGATAACCACATAGGTTTTGTGGATTTGATTGTTGACTACTTTGTAGCTTGGCTAAAAGTAGCTCAGTAATCTTTGTGGAGGATGTTTCATCTACACTGGAATGAAGTCTGAATGAATCTAGTTCATTATGCTGATGGAAAATGAAGCTCAGTAAGAGAAAATCAAGTAAGAATGTGTATATTTGTCATATGTAAAAAAAATGTGTTGAAAAATATTAGTGTTTTGCCTGTTTTTTGACTGAGTTGGCTTCTTTTTGAGCAAATTACCTCCCCGGCCTTGGAAAAAAATCCATTCACACAGCACACTTGTTGCGGGTGTACATAGGCATTTTTTAATGAGACATAAAAATGTGGATATACAACACATCGTCCTGCCTATAAACCAGTGGATCATATGCCCTTGGAACAAATGCATCAGTGAGGTATCTTTTGATCTCTACAGTGGCATCACCAGTTGCACTGTGGGTACAATAGGCTTCTCTAACCCAGCTGTCAAAAAAGTTCCCACAAACTGTCTTTTGCTGTAGTTGCTGCTAGTGATGATGACTTTTAATCTTTCTGGGAGTTTGCGGTGTCATCAGCAGATAAGCCACCCTTTTCGAAACGGGGGTGAAATGCACCAAAACCTCTATTAGCTGTGGTGACGTGACGTGGGTGTATTGAACCACACTTCGGAGCAGTGTTTCGAAACATCTGCACTTTATAAGCTCAACACAGCATCGGAATATGAGTATTGAGCGTCCCATTCCTAGTTAACATCAGAAGGTGCTGGAACCATGTGCCACCTGTGGGCATCATCATTTTATTTTGTTTCGTTATGTTTTGAGTATCCTTCGGTGGTGGTGAATAAATACCTGGTTGGTCCGCACTTCATCTCTGCCTCAAGCCTCCTGTTTTAATCCAGCTGCTACAGGCCATTCTAACACTGTAACATTACGTGATCACAGCTGTATTCCTCTGAGCTGAAATGACCAAAGGAATTTGTTATACGAGCTCCAACTCCAGGTTTACATAGAGAGCTAACACAATATAAATGGGATAGCAACAACAAAAATAAAATGTCACATGGTATACACAGTATGTTTGTTGCATCACTCTAAATGTGAAAAGCAGAATAATAATATTTTATTTTTAGGTATGTTGCCTTTATTGTGATTGGGACAGTGAAAGAAAAGGCAGAAAATAGGGCAGGTCAGTGTTTGAAGCAGGGATCTGCTGCATGGGATATATGCACCCTAACTGCTGGTTAGCAGTATTTGTTTTAACCAAAATAGTAAGTATGAATATTGTAACACTGTTGTGTTCTATTAAAACAAATATTTTTCTGTTAAGATTATAGGAATGGTGTTTTTTTTTAATTCATCCACCCATCCATTTTCTTTCAGAGCCGGGTCGGGGAGGCAGCAGCCTAAGCAGAGAAGCCCAGACCTCCCTCTCCCCAGCCACCTCCTCCAGCTTATCTGGGGGAACACTGAAGCATTCCCAGGCCAGCTGAGAGATATAATCTCTCCAGCATGTCCTGGGTCTGCCCCAGGGCCTCCTCCCAGTGGAACATGCCTGGAAGACCTCACCCACGAGGTGCCCAGGAGGCATCCTTGTCAGATGCCTGAACCACCTCAACTGGCTCCCTTCAATGTGGAGGAGTAGTGGCTCTACTCTGAGCCCTTCTCAAATGACTGTATTCTCCTCACCCTATCTCTAAGGGAGAGGCTGGCCACCCTACAGAGAAAGCTAATTTCTGCCGCTTGTATCTGCGATCTCATTCTTTCAGTCACTACCCAGAGCTTGTGACCACAGGTAAGGGTGGAGACGTAGATCGTAAATCAACAGCTTTGCTTTCACACTCCGCTCTCTCTTCACCATAATGGATCGGTACAGTGTCTGCATCACTGCAGCTGCAGCCCCAATCCGTCTGTCAATCTCCCGCTTCCCTCTCTCGTGAACAAGACCCCGAGATACTTCAATTTCCCAATAGCCGGCCTCGATAGCCAGGGATTGGACCGCCAGGGCCTCCGCCCTGTGCCCAGCACACATTGCACCTGATCCCTACAGTGCCTCCTGTGGGTGGTGGGCCTACAGGAGGGCGGGCCCATGTCTTCGCTTCGGGCAGCTCTCCCTCGAACTCCCTCCCCAGACATGGCTCTAGGGTGGGGCCTCAGTAACCCAGGATACACTGGTCCCTTGCATTCTTTCCTCTCATAGGGGTCGACTGAATCGCTCTTCGTCTGGCCCCTCACCCAGGACCAATTAGTCCTGGGAAACCCTACCAGGGGGCAAAAGGCCCCCCGACAACATAGCCCCTGGGATCACTCGGACACACAAACCCCTCCACCACGGTAAGGTGGCAATTTGCTGAGGTTTTTTTTTTTATTTTATTTTAAAAATTAAAATAAAAAAAAAACTAGGTATTTAAAAAAGAAATCTATTAATGCGTTCATGTCAAAATAAGAGAAGATTTTTTTAACATGACATAACATAACATAGTCAGCCATGATAGTTGCCTCCTGCTCCTTGACTCCACTCAGGCTTTTGCTTCTATTTAACCAATTAACTCTGACACCAACTTATTCATTGCAGACATGCCTGCTTTCTCTCTTTGAGCACTGTGATCAATGAGAAACCAGTCAATACCAATCAGCAGGAAGCAGGAGCTGAACTGGTTTAAAGGGTTCAAGTGTGGGATGCTAACCGACTGATGTAGATACAGAGGTTAGTCATGTGGGAGTTAAGCTGGTTACAGATAACAGCTCATTTAACCCACAGGGTCCCACCTGCTGCTCTCACTGGGGGCCGTGCTCCAGATGGCCTGTGATTGCTTTCACGCAGGCCAAAGTAAGAAGCACTAACAGGCCCTGTTTATACTCACAGTGGGAGTTTGTCTGATGCTTGTGGTGGATTTGTGTGTGACCATGTGGGTGCATGAAAATTTGTTTGCCTCCTTATAAAATTCAGAGGGAATAGAATTTAATTTCTAAGTGTAGTGATTAACATGGAGACGATGTGTTACTTTACAGGTCAGGATCTTTAAACGTTGACAGATATGGGTCATTTAATTTAGGAGGTACAGTACTAACACAGCTATGATGGTAAATGGCTTTTCTACTCCACTTGAGCACTCAAAGCACTTTATAGAGCATGTCTCTTTCACATTTTCTATGTCTAAGTGCTTTGTATCTAACATTCACACTGCAACTCAGGGTTCAGTATTTTACCCAAAGATGCTTTGGCATGCAGACTCGACCAGGGATCAAACCAACAACCTTCTGATTAGTAGATGACCTGCTCTATCTGCTAAGCCACAGCCACCCCTGATTCTCTTCGATTAAATGAAACAGAAGCATCCCCATTCTGTCTGGCTATATATTGTCAGACAGGATATATTTGTCAGTTTTTGCAACACACAGTTTCTTACACTCATGTTTTGTTCTTACAATTAGAGGTTTATAGTGCAGGTGTTCAGTACATGCATGAACAAATACTAAATTGCCATCATCACTGACTGAATCAGAAGCTTTTAGCAGTGGAGCTCCTCTCACTGGTAACTGAGAGCATCATTGTCAGCTCAGCTATGATTCACAGCATGCTGCCTTCTTATTAAAGGACACTGAAGGGTCGAAAAAGCCAAAAGAACAATTCATGTGTCACAATCAAGCACCAACTTCCAGAGCTGAACAAAGTAGCAAATGTGGAAGTGGCATAAACTGCAGTTCCTCTAATTCAGTTGCTGAAAAAGGGATGTGCCTTCCCACTACATTCATCCATGGGGATAAACAAAAGTCATCCAACTCCAGCGTTGAGTACCCAGAGCTAACAGGTAGCACATGAAACTTCAGGGAAATAGCTGGAAAATCTCAATTTCACCAGTTTATTCTGGCATGCTGACAAACATGCCAATGTTTTGGCCTTGTGGCCTTTATCAGAGCATGAAACAAAATGGAGGTCGTATCATTATACAGCAATTTGGCAGATTATTGGTTTAAGAAAAGTCACATGGTAATCCACTTCCTGATCTCATATCCATCTTCTTAACAATGAAACAACAATTACAAATCTTAAAGAAAGAGTAATGTGATTGCAACTGCACTTCCTCTATTGGCCACTTTAGGCTGACTCCAACTTTACAGCATTAACAACCATGTTTAAATCGTGGTACACAAAGTGGTCTTGGCCTCTGTAGATAGTTTTCCACTATATAAGACTTAAGGATGGGCTGTTTTTTAAAAAAAAAAAATTCATCCATCTGAATATTGGAGTTAGAGGTGTGTACAAACATGTACACATGCATCCAATCAGTGTCGGTAAGCAGTGGCGATTCTAGAGTCTGTTGGAGCCCTATGCAAAAATTGACAAAAGGGGGCCGTCCAATCAGCATTCATCACCATTATGTTATAAATAGTCTGACACACACAAAAAAAGTGCTTTCGTCACGTCACGGACCGCAGAACTGGACACACTAGGCTTCTCTGGTAGCTAAGTTAAGTTAATGTTAAACATAAAGAAATAATGTGATGCTAGAAGAAGTTACTCTCCCACACAGTTAAGGCTAGAGTAGCAGCATTTAGTTACTTAGAACGATATTTACTTTTTATCATCTGCTCCACTCACTACTGTCTTCCTCTTTTTTCACTCCAGAAGGATTACTGCTTTTCATTTTTGCTGAGTGGCTTTCACTGTTGTCATTAGGTGTGTGTAAACAGAGTCATGCATGCCACATGCAACAGGAGTGAGTGGAGTTAGGTGGAGCCCCGTTAAGCTGGTTTTATACTCCCACAAATGTGTCCGTACACGTACACTATTCGGTCGGACAGAGGGGGGAGTTTTCATCGACCCCAGACGCGCTCCCGTGCAGTCCTCCAAGATCCTGACTGCATGTCGCTGGAAGCGGATGATGCATGCGTCTCCCGAATGTTGATTGGTTGACAAGTGGGCCGGAATAGCAACAGCGGAGTTCACCGGGAACGGGAGAACCATGAAAAAACTTCAAAGATCAAAAAATACAGTATGAAAAGCACAGACAGTGGCTGCAGGGGACACTTTTCATTGTTTTTAACACTTGGTTTCCCTTCAGCTTTTTGTATGTTATAACTTTGCTCTTCTCCGCGGCTGGCTGACAAACCACCAACAGCACAAGCAAGAGGGGCCACAGACCAGTTGTACCACATATTTTCAGCACTGCCTCCATCTGACAGCAGAGCTCTCTGCAGGCAGATGAGCAGTCCCTGGAGCGGAGCTGACAGCAAACACGCTACCTTTGCGGGACTACAAAACCAGCTTTAGGGAGGTCAGGTCTCTCCTAATATCATTACAAACTTTGCACATTCCTACTGCTGTAGTTTAAAGTTTGTCACCCCTCGGAGGACCTCCCCAGTGGCCCGGGGCCCCAAGAAGTTGCCTGGTGGCAAGTGGTCCTTCTGTCTGTAAGGCCTCACTTCTGCTAACTAGAGTCACTGAACTGGACTTGGTTGGTGCCTTTTGGAGCATTTTCATACAGTGGAATTTTCTGACAAAAAATATTCCTTGCTCACCAAAACTGAAGTTAAATTTTAGCATTTTATTAATCTACTAAAGTAACTACTTAGCAGATGTGTCACTGTCCTTTGCTCCTGTTTTATCAATGCAGCTTGCTTGCTGCAGCTGATAACTTTGGAGCGCACCCTCTTTTCTAGGGATGGTAACTTAAAAAAAAACAAAAAAAAAGAATGTGGCAGGGGCTAAAATGCGGAGTCCAATATCAAAGGGTGCCATCATGGTCTCAACATTGATCTTTTATACAGTCTTTGGTCACAGTTGTTGGCTGGAGGTGACAGTATTGCATCGTGCTTTTCAAAAGGCAAAAATTGCCCAAAAACCTTACAAAAAATGTAGACTGAGTAAAACTTGCATGATGACATTGTTGCATGTTTGAATGCCATGCTGAGGTTGATGTGGAGTTGTGTGTCACAAAGCCTGAATACTAAGTTCTTTTTAATATTTTTCTTCATTGCCACTCTAAGCCTGAACAGAATTCATTTTTATTAGAAATCGAGACAGAAATGAATGCTCAAAACAATCACTATACCCTATATTTTATCAAAAGGAAAGCTTTCATTATCTAGAGCTCCCCCATTTAGTACAAAAATTGATAATTTGGGTGAACATGACTGAATGGCCCCATTTTCCCCAAATAATAGTTTTCACTCTGCCTTGTTTTCCTTCTTTATTTTTCTAACATTTAACATTCCACACACTGCCTACTAATCTATCAATTTGACAGCATTTTTAACCAGTGGCAAAACATTTTCCACGCTGTTTATGTCCACACAGCAGCTGTTACTGCTCACCATCCTATGGGCTGATTCCTTTGAGAATTTTGTAATGGTGCCTATACATGCAGTCCTGCCTGAATACAATGCATAGCTGCTTCATGTTTTAATGATTTCCAGCAGGTTAGAGGTTAAAAATAGAGGAAGATGGGCATCTGACAGCACGGTTCTCTGCTCATCAGACTGAACCTATACAGCTGCTCTGCTTTCCCACTGCACCTCCTGTTCATGAGAGCAGAAAGTCTGGAGGAGTCGTGATGCCCATCTCAATGAAGGGAGGAGGAGTTGAGTGGGACACAAAAGGAGGTGGTGTACAGAGCAGTGGAAGAGAGATGTTGCAAGTTGTAGCATACAGAAATCTAGAGGGAGTGTTATCAAAAATAAAGAGGAAGCAGAGGAGAGCAAGTCTGGAGGAGTCATGATTCTCATCTTAATGTGGCATGGTAAGGGGGGGGGGGGGGAAAAAAAAAAAAAAAATATTTGAAAAAAAATTTAAAAAAAAAAAAAAAAGTTTAAAACCCA
>VUQS01029577.1:0-15557 GCA_015108495.1 Heterochromis multidens | reverse complement strand
GCAGACTTTCTTGTAATTTAAAAAAAAAAAAAAAAAAAAAAAAAAAAAAAAGAAAAAAAAAAAAAAAAAAAAAGGGAACAAAAAAAAAAAAAAAAAAAAAAAAAAAAAAAAAAAACACTGCAGGGATACACAGTGATGTAAAATTGTCAGTCCACAAATAAGCAAACAATTGCCAGTTTTTTGCATGTTGCACTACTGCCTAACTTTTTACATATGTTTCACCTATGTTTCATTAGAGCTTTTTCTGGTCACATGACAAATGACGAGTAAGACACTAATAAGTCTTACTATAATTATTTTATTGACTCGTATTTTGTCTGTTTTGTTTTAACTCTCATTGTACTCAAACAGTTGAGAGGAACTATGAGGTATCTACAATTACCCAGACCAATATTTTTATTTCACTGACTGAAAATCCTGGTTTGGTTGCAGCACTAACATTTAATGAGAGGAGGGTATTTTCACACCTGCAATGTTTAAATTGATCTCTGGTTCATTTTTGCTCTTGGTGCAGTTAGTTGTACAGATGTGAACAGTAATCGCAGTCGAGTGAGGACCAAAAGAGAACGTTTGAAGGTGGTGGTTCTTGGTTCGATTCCCAATGAACTCCAGGGTGGCTCATTTATGGTGAGAACGTCATTCGACCCAAATACCAGGTGCAAACTGCAAGTTTGCGCTGAACATCTTCCCGTAGGCAGGTATGCTTTGTATTCTGGGATGCACCAGAGTACCATAGACGTGCAGAGTACACAAACTGTAGCAGCTAGTCTTCTACACACAGTTTTGCCTGAAATATTCCCCAGATAAACACGAATGTTAGGAGTGAATATTCCATGTTATCCACTAGTACAGAACACAGCACCTTATACTTTTGTTGCCCCTATACCAGACACATCTGGCCAATAAGCAGACTGAATGGTCTTTTTTTGGTTCGCTTAGAGTTTTATCTATGTGAAAACAAGCCAAACCACAGGAACAAGCCAAAGTTTACAAACTCATCAACTGTTTCGGACCAGAGTAAACCAACTACAGGTGTAAAATGCTCAAAATCATATCAGTAATTGCATAAGACCAAAACAAAGGGCTAAAAGGTGCTAAACAGCTATATAAAACTGAGATGAACAGTCAGAAGATGTTCGTACACACAATATTAACACTGCAAAGTGCTATTACTGGCTTTATAATTAAATATATTTGCTCCAACACAATTCCTCAGCTATATGCAAATGCAGAGATTTTCTTGTCAGACTAGCTTAAGCTAGTCAAGCATGTTTTTGTTTAAACACTTTAAGCAGGACTGAAAGGGACTACAACTGATTTCAACAAACATTCAACCCAAGAAACACCCTTTGGCATGAAATGCATACTCTATCACTGTAATGCAACTTCAACCAAGACTTAACCCTTTTTTGGTAGGCAATCACAAAACTTCACAAATACTATAAAAGCTGTCCAGATTCCTGTGGAAAACAACAATGTCACACATTGGTACATTTCAAAGTTAAGTCTGAATTGATGCATTACTAACCATCTCTGGTGTATTTCCCCAGGCAAGTCCAAAGGTGCCATTTACATATCCTGCTTTGTGGGCAACATCTTCGTAAAGTTTGGAGAGGGTGGTGGAAGCAGGCAGGTTGAGGGTCAGCCGTTCATTAACTGTCTTTGCACTGGTGATGTCCTGAATTATACACAGCACTCTGGGCTCCTCAGCCGCATTTTGGATCTGCAAGTCAATAAAGGAAAAATATTTAAGCGTGATTTACTTACTTATTTTTTTAGTTTGTTAATGAAGAGCTAAACATTAGAATAAAACTCTTAAAGATGTGCTACGAATGTCACTAGTAACATGCCAGTTAGTGCTGAGAGGTATGCTGGTTGTAATTTCATGCACAATATGAATCTTTCAAACACTTCCAAAGCACCTACTGTGAATTTTTAAAGGATTTCAACATTTATTTTCCTGACACCTGGATCACCATGTAGTGTATTGAGAGGGGACCCTTATTAAGTGCATACCCTTCCAACTCACGTTTCTACAAAAGCATAATGCATTCACTAGACACAAAAAAGACCCTGTTTTTAAATTATTTATATAATTATCAAGGATATGTCAAGAAAATAAGAAAATATTCAATTTAAAAAAAAATCTGTTTTTCTATGCTTTACTTTCTGTGCTTTGACAGTGTAAAAGTGACAATGACAGTGATACAGATGGTACTATTGGTACTACGGAAAAACACTGCTGGATATTGCAGTGTTTGTCCACAATCATTTGAACCGACTGGCTTTAGGATATAACAAGATGCATCTTAAACTCATTAAGGCTGACTGTGTGCTGACTCAAGAGACAAAGACACCAGTATTTCCCAATGTTTCAAACCTAAACCAAAAGAAAACTCTATTAGACTAACCAGGGTAGTCATTATTGCTCATTAAATCAGGCTTTCAAGTCAATACAGGCCTTTTAGGGATTTAAAGAGCTCATTTAATCAGAAAAATTGCATTTTTGTCAAGTGAATGAATGATTTCTGTACATATCCAAACGTGATCACAAATTAATATAAGACAACAACTACCTGTTTTTTTTTCTTCAGGAGGGCAAACATCACAATAATTTTTAACACTAATAGCAGATTTGCAAAATTAAATCATCAACATACTGAGCAGGTGCCATATTAGGCTGTTAAATGCTATGAGAGGTTCTCAGTTTTTATATTCAATAACTAACAGAAGTACAAGCCACTGTAAACCTATGTAAATGCCCACTCACGCAAAAATAAAAATACACACTGTAAAACTGACAGAATGTTAACAAAATGCTGTGAAACAAATTTTCAGTCATACCACCATTTCACCTCATGCCTGATATTACCTACTGTTATGAACTAAGATAACTTTCTGAAAGAATACACATGGGCAATGAAAATTAGCTAATTAGCTTATTAGTCTCATAAATTAAAATGATACAAGTCCTAATGAAGAGAGTTAACACAACTGCTTTCACCTGTCCAACAGTCAGTTATGTCTGATGAAAGCCACCAAATCATGAAGCTAACTCCTTTAAACTAAAGTTTCTTCAGATAAAGTAATGCCAATTGTGGAAAACAATCCAACGTAACGTAATTTTTACATACAGTTTAAGGTTGATTGGATAATTTTCATGCAATCATAAATAATAACAAAACTGACATGTTAGACATGCAGTAATTACACTTCAAGTATAACAGCCTTGCAAAAGTAGCTCTCATTCTCTTTTCTGCAATTGTAGTTCATCAGGGCTCAATACTGAAACTGCCTTACTGAAACCTTTTTTCAAATATGCCCTACAATACATGACTGACAGATGTTTCCTACACTAAAACATCATCACTAAACCTTCCTACACATGACTGGATAAGGTGGGCAGTTGCTGGTCTTCGGTCAACAGAACAACTGCTTGTCAGATTTCTCTTAAGTTCTCCACCATCTGTTTCAACAACATGCCATGCAATCCCTGACTCATGCTTAATTTTAAAGCAAAAACTATTTTGTCAGGTGGAACAGGAGTTTCAAGAGGCAGTGAGCCACTTCAACTAAACACTCCTCATAGTTTGCTTTGTGACTGGTCTGGTATGTAGTGTTCCCAGTCAGGGACAAATCACTTGCAGACTAAAAGCCATTCTTTCTTAAGAACTCGAGCAGCAAAAACTGGCAGAAAAGGTCACTCAGCAAAAAGGAAAGGGTCTAGGAACTGGAGAGTAATGACAAAGTGTTTGAGTTTAGCTTACTTACCTGTTAACTATCAAATTAAATAAACATCTAGGTCAATGTAAGACATAAACCCCTACAGTTTCAGATACGTTAACAACTGGGAGTGCAGACTGAAACTGTTGCATTATAAATACTAATTAAAAGCTGCCAGGTACCCTCCCAAAAAATACAATTTGTCATTTTTCTATTACCAGATACTGTTTACCATTTTCTTTAATTCTATGCTCTAAAAAATAAGACAAATGCGCTGATTTATACTGTAGAGAAACAGGCACCCGTACCAAATCTTAAAAAAAGCTATACTAAATTATGAATAAGACGCACTATGAAAATATTTAGCTTTTCCATAAATGAGTGTCATGCTACTAAATTATTCTTCTGCAAGTCATTATTTAATTCCCTGTCTCTTTGATTACTGAAAAAGGTGGTACTTGCTGAAGCTGCTTTCTAGTTGAAGAACATGCTTTGAGCTTTGCTTGGGTATGATGGTCATCATGGCTGCTGCTTCATGCATCCATTTACCACCATGCTTTATTGTGTGCCCGCTCTCCCACATCAAACACACCTGAGAAATCCTCTTCATTTCATCAAAAATACTCTGTCTGCAACTCCAAAACACACCCTGATAATATGTGGAGATAGTTGAGGGTGAAGAACAACTTAAAACACAGATAACAAGTAAATTAAGTTGTAAAACATGCCAGTTGAAATAAAAAACTAAATTTAGGATAAATTACAAATCAGTTTTCTGCTCATTTGAGACCAACAAACCTCTTGACTGATGAAAGAATAACAATTATATTCAAGTAACTGCACTTTTTGCAGCCTTTTTGTGTTTGCGATCTTAGCAAAATGTGACTGACAGCTCCTATAATGAAGCTTCTGCAGCTGACAACACACAAGTGTATTATCAGATTAAAGGTTATTTTTACCATGGATATAATCACAAGGTGCTGACATGAAGCCACAGGTACTGCATAACACAGACGGCATATTACAGAAATATTTTAAGGACACAAAAATGAGACCATCATGTTGAAAAAAAAAAAAAGTACCCATGACCATGTACTAATTCAGTTTAACTAAACCGCAGGTTACATCAAAACCAAAAAAGTGCTTACTGAAATAAAAAGAATTGTTTGAATTCAAACACATTTGCCAGCTAAACCCAATACTTCAACAAGTACCCGTAAAGTTAGACTACAGTATTAAAGACATTAGCAGTGATCCATGGGGGGCACTAGTGCTTGAAAGGGGTAGAAAACACATGAAGTGATGCCAATATACATTTGAAGTCACTAGAAACTGCTATAGTGGCCAAGTGCATGAGCTATATCAGCAATCTGCTGACCAAAGTTCCTAGTTGCTCTTCCTTGTTCAACTGGTGCTGAAAAGCCGTGTCAACTGTCAATTTATAAATCATATTTGAGAACCACACCAAAAAATTATAGGCTTGGTTGTCTACTCTCATCATTTAACTGCATGTATTATTTCACTTGGCTGTTTATTTTAGAGGCAGAGACATTGATGGGACAGTGGTTTTTTTATTACGAGTACTACTTATAATACTAAATACTCCAAGCCATTCAGTAAACATTTACCACAGCTGACGTAGAGCTGCATGCAAGTGTCATTACATCAATGAGGTTGGTAAATAGGCTTCTCTTCTCACTGGTGTTTCATCATAACTAACCTAACCCTGTGACTTCCGGTGTCCCAGAATATCCCACCTCAACTTCCTCCTATTCTCAACACCAGCTGCAGTTTACATTACCACCATAACAGTCCACCAAACATCTCAAATATATCTTAATATTCTTCTGGACAGGATGCAGGTTTCTGTCTTTAGATTCAAAATGGCTGCCCCATTTATAAACAATGGAGGTTATGTCATCAACATTTCTACCATCTGACTGATCTAAGGCAGACCAATGCCCTATACCACGAACCAAGCTCCACATACCCAGGGTCTCTTTCTGTTATCTGGATTCCCTAACCGTAACAGCTAGTCAGGATGAGGGGTCACATGAAGCTGGCTATCAATTCACTAAATGAACCCAGGTTTTCCCCTGCACCTTCACATGAAAGGCGTGGCGTTGGCAGCATCTGACCAATCACAATTATGGATAAGTGTACTGGCAGCAGATTGGAAAGAAAGCTGGAAAAAAAAATGCTGACTGTGTAAGTTAACAGCCTTAACATCACAGAATCTGACGGATTGGAATCAAGTATTTGATTAAGTTAATGTTTAAAAGACAGTTTTAGTTTTTATTCTTTCAGCTGCAGTGAAGGTGGTGCTTAACGGGAGTGAGTAAAGAATAGATACAAAAAACAGATTTCAAATGTAGGCTTAGTCTACATAAGGTCAGCAAGTAGGTGCTCTGTTTTAGAGTCATATATTAATGCTTACAGGATAAAATAGCTGTAACATTGCTTGCAGCCAACGGGAAAAAATAAGGAATAAAGTTGCATGGAAGAATTTATATGTCTTACTGATCAACAGGGAAATGCAAAGACATTAGATGTTATTGAAAAACTTTAGATCCTTCTTCTATTGGCTCACAGAGATCCGGGGGATCTTCCAGGAATGTTACAGTACTTTCCAGAGATTTGATTAGTCGGTAGGCGGTAATTTCATACCTGCTGATCTCTAATCTGGAACCTAACCTGTTCACAGCATAAGTTACCATGGCGATATATTACCCAGGGTTAACCCTGAAGTTACCTGGGTAAGAGGAAATCCTGCTTCATGGTACAGGCCTCAGGTGCCAATGGGGTATAATGGCAAGGAAATAACACATTATTTCTTCTTGACAAGCTGAGGTCATCATTCTTGTTGAAAAGCTGGACTTTACTCCAAAAGCTGCACCATTACTGAGAGAGAAAATGAGCGATAGGCTGGCTCATCAAAACCAGTACTAATGTCAAATTACTCTGAGCCCAATGTAAATTAAACTTAACTAATATACACAAAATAACACGCCCTTAAAAATAATGGTATACCACATCACATGAATGACTGCCATGTCAGTTATATAGTATGTTTACCTCAAATCACCCTGTTAACATGTGAGCCAACCAAATCTGACCACCGCCACTGCCGCTGATCAAGGACAGAGGCGATTACTGTTATTCCTGTGACAACAACAAGGCACTGCTAATGTTTAACATTAACACTTTGCACGTTAACTAAGCTCCAAGCGAGACACACAACTAACTTATCTTCAGCATAAATGAGGTTCATCGACGATGTTAAAAAAAAAAAAAACATTCAAAAACGATCAGTTTACTCTGAGATTAACGCTAACACTGTTACACACACACACACACACACACACACACACAGCGAGTCAATTCCGCTAACGTTAGCGTGAACGTTTACATTTAAAGTAGAAGTTTTCCTCAAAAACAACCTGCAAATGACTCCGAGAAGGGCTGAAAGTGTACACATCTGTACAGCTAGTGTTAGGGGTCGACGTTGCTTCAGCCCTGCTTGTCATTTGCATTTGGTTGAGCAACTTCAAAAACATGTAGATTATCCGGAGTTGTTGCCACTGATCAGATTTAAGAAGCTAACGGCGCTGGCTAGCTAAATCCCACAAGCTAATGTTTTGCTAGTAAGCTAACTGATGTTGACAAATGTCTCCGTTTGACGGGACAACGTAATGTCATCAGCAACAACGGAGAAGGTTGGAGGCTTTGGCGACCAGAAAGCCAAGTCCTAAGTCTAAACAATTCAATAATAATTATACTAAAGCTTCTGCCACATAAAAATGTTCTTCGTCTGAGATGCATCGAAACTAGCCGTTAGCAGGTACGTTAGTTAGCCATGTCATGATAGGCCGTCCAAGTCATATTTGGCTAACTGTTAGCAGCTCAGAGACAGTCTATTACAGATAAGGTAAGATCGCAAACTTCAAAAGTGCTGCGAAAAGTTCTGCATCATTAATGTGCACGGTCTGCAAAAGTGACAGCTAATGCCCAGAGAGGCTGACTCTCCGACCTGGACACGGTCCATGATAACCTCACCTCTTTGGGTACGAACTGGTTCTCCTCGCTAGGCACCATTTCCATTTGTGCGACAGTTTAGACAAACATCTATCCGGACAGAGATGTCAGCGAACAAACTTTGCAGCGGTCAACACAAACATTGTTTGTGGTCGGTTTGTTGGAAGTTTGGATGCTTGGATACCAAAATTCAACTTGCCAAAACTTGTAGGCTTATCAAAGTGAAATCGCAACACTCTCGGTTACACTACCCCCCTGCACAAAGTGTCGTGCTATAAATGGAGAAAAATGGCCGGTGTTTTTACTCCGCGAGACTTCACTCAGGGAGTTCTGGCGTCACTTTCCATCCAGACAAGCGTGCGTGATGCGGACATGATGACGTCGGCGAGTGTGTGCGGGTTTTTTTTTTTGTTGGTTTTTTAAAGGACAGAGATGACAGACATACAAGACATACACGGTCTGTGTGTGAGAGATGTGTGAATTTACTTTCTACAATGTAGTGTATCGATTTTTATGTTAATATCAAAGACCAGGAAAAAAAGAAAAAAAAAAAAAACCTTTAGCACAATATGGGCCTGCTTTTATGGTTTAATATGAATGAAAAACTTTATTCATATTCTTTTCAATCTAAATGTAAATTATGGCGCCACTTGGCTTCTAATAATCCTCCCATGCAGAACCTTAAGCCTGTAGCCTTTTGGGCCTACACTCTAATATAATGAGAGGATGTTTCCATTACAATTGTGCATATCTGGTTAGTCTAACTATATATTTATAATGAACTAGTGGGGCAGCACGTGGTTAACTGTGGTTGCCTCACAGCAAGAAGGTCCTTAGTTTGAATCCACCAGATGCTGGGGCCGTTCTGTATGGGTTCTGTCCGGGTACTCTGGCTTCCTCCCACAGTCCAAAGACATGCATGGGATTAGGTTAATTGGTGATTCTAAATTGGCCATAGTTCTGAGTGTGTGAACTGTCTGTCTGTCTCTCTATGTTGGCACTGTGATAGACTAGCAGCTTGTACAGGGTGTACCCTTTCACCCTGTGATAGCTGGGATAGGCTCCAGAGCCCACCCTGAATAAACCCCAAACCCAGAGATAAAATTGATAATGAGCAGAACTGAGTTCAGCTTATTGGTGCAACCCTCCACAACAGTCCCAGTTTTTCATGTGGCCCCTTTGGGAAAATTAATTGCCCACCCTTGCTGTAGCTCAATGACAACAAAAATCATGAAGCACAAGTTTAGTTTATCCAGTCTACTTTATTACCTGATCTAGTATCTTCATAGACTTTTTCATTTCTGGTGATGTATTGGGGATATATGAATTTATGTTTAATTGAATTACCACACATAGCCCTGTGATAGACTGTCAGCCTGTCCGGGGTATACCCTACCTTTCACTTTACTAGCAAACCCCCGTGCTATGTGCAGGAGATAGGGAACATACATACATACATACATACATACACACGCTACAACCATTATAGTATGATGCTGTGATACATTATATCGTGACACACCATTCTAATCCGACATTTCATTTTGTGCTCAATTGAACTGTCAAATTTACAAATATATACAATTGTGGGATTTGTATAAAACATTTATATACGTCATATAGAGGCTGGCACTCACAGTGCCCTAGGCAATATTTATGCAAAGTTTCATCGAGATTGGTCCGCTCGTCTGGGAGGAGATAGGGAACATACATACATACGTTACAAACATTATAGTATGATGATAATTTGACAAAACGTTAAGGTAAGGGATGTATGCATACATGGATAGATGGACGGATGGATTACCACACACCAGTCTGTGGTCATCATAGGACTACTGCACTCAGTGCACAGAGAAGGCGAGGAACAGGTGTTTAATGGGGTCCCAGCTGCTCATTTTTGCCTGAGGCTCTCTTTAGCAGTTTAATACAGCTGTGTCCACATACCGCAGATGTTAATTCATAATTTTTTAAAAGCTTATTTTGGGGAGGGATGTAGGTGTATATTACAGATTGAAGAGTTAGCAAGAAAAGAGGGAGAGAAACCTAAATGTCCCTGCCTAGACTCATGGTTTGTGGTCACCATCTTAACCCCCTTTGGGGATACCCATCTCACATGTAATTTAAATTCCTTTCTGTTTACAAATCAATTAATTACTGCTGAGAATAAAGACAAAATACTCCATTAATTGACCTGCCACATGTTCGGGAGAACAATTGGCTGTGATTCAAGAGCAGGCACAATGACACAGTAGTTGCTGCACTCTTATGTGTAGATTGTTAAATTGGTGATTCGTAGTTAGTAACAAAATGTAGTAACATTTTTCCCGTAACTGGACATCTGCACTCTGCACTGCAGTTGCAGCAGCAATTCGGAGCAAACAGGGGTGAATATTTCACATTGTCACCTCCAAGCAAGAAGGTTCAGGGTTTGATAACAGTTCTATTCTGTATGTCTGCGTGTTCGTGCTTGTTTGAGTTTATTTTTGGTGATCCAGATTTCCTCCCACGTTCCAAAGAAAGGTCAGGTGCTAAAAGTCTGTATTTTAGTGTGAATTCTGCAGTCCAGTCTGGAGACACAGATGTAGTTTGGGGGATGGACTGGTGCTTACTGCACCAATATACTAGCAAGTCTCTCACAGTTATAATATATGATGATACTCCATTACAATCAGGCTGTGACGGGGAAAACGTGACAGTGAAAAATCTGAAAAACTGAGTACAATTGAGCCTGCATCTCCAGTTTTATCAGAGCCTCAGTATGCTGCTCAGGACTCTTACAGATTGGAGCCAGGAAATGTTTAAACATTACTCACCATTCAGAGCTGTATGTGCTACCTTTTTTTAGTCAATAAATTTGATAACTGTTATGCAACAAAGATCCCTCACACATGTTGTATTTCGTCACAAAATAAAATGTTATAATTTTGTGGGTTTCGTTGCAGTTTCATACTGATGGATCCACCAGGCAACACAATTAAAAATACTTCATGCTGCCCTTGAGAAGCTGAGGTGTGAACTGAGGAACTTGCTCATATTTGTGTATGCAATTGCATTAATGTAAAGTGTAAAATGAAGAAATTAGTAGGCTAAACCTAATACAGAAAGGCAATAGTGAAATGAAAAAGTTGTAAGAAAACAACAGAAGTTTACATTTTTGTTTATTTCTATGAAATTTCACTTATAATTTCTCATTTCTTCTTTTGTTAAGTTATTGCCTGAGCCATTGGGAATTGCTTAATGTGAGCATAAAGTTCTAATATCACAGAGAAATCATATAATGCCACCTATAGTTACTATTTTGTATGTTAAAAGTGTTTTAGAACCCGATTAATAATAACCACAGAGATACATTTGAATGAAAAAAAATATTCCTGTCATAGACAACACTTTTTGTACAGTTTTATTAAAATACACCTGCATAAATGATCATCAAATTGTCAACAACCTTTTTTTTTTCCCTTTTTCTTCGTCAGGCTTTAGGGAATGACATATTCGCAGATGTACTTTTTCAGGCTGCGACACACCTCATCATACCACTTTCCTTGTGCAGCCACTGAAAGACCAACACAGCTCTCCCTCTTCGTTCCTGTGGGCTGCTTCTTGGAGCGATCCCAGTTAAAGAAGCTGACTGGCTGGCTGTTGACATCAACATACTGGCCTTCTTTCACTATATCTGCCACACCAATCCAGAAGTCTTTGGACCCCGGAGCACTCCTCTTTGCATAGTCTCTCAGTTCATTGTTTTCCATCATGTCCCGTGGTGTTGCAAGAGTTCCTCCTTGTGCAATGCAGTCTTCATTTGCTTCATGGTAATGTTTGGGTTCCTCAATTGTGAGATAACACTTCCTATGAACTTTGATGCCCCGGAGACACACTGAAAACACAAGGCACTTACTTTATGAGTGAAGTGAATGGTAAAGTAACATTGAAATTGAAAGAGTTCTATTAACTATTCCCATTAAATTGCATGTTCTGCACACTGCATGATAGTGACATTGCAATGACTATCATGCAGTCACTCCTCTGAGTGTTGCTGCCCTCTACTGATGAGTTGGCACCATGAGGTTCGTTCTACAATTAGGGGTATATTTTATGTCCAAAGGCTATATTTATTAAATATTCACTTCAAGGAATAATTAATTTTCATTGGGACACATTTCTTTTAAATTAATACAAAAAATTGTACAGGTTCCATAATTTATTTTGTAGAAAATCAGTATGCTATACTAGAATTAGCTTTTTTTTGGTGATGTCTTATTTGCTAAATGTCAAATTAACTAGAATAGATGACTTTGTGTAAGAAATCTCTGTCAACTCTGTTACCCAGTGACAGATCCCCTATAAGTCATCAATAGGTTGCCCCAAAGTCAGTAACAAGCACCAAAAGATTTCAGTTCCTTCTGTGGAGTTCACTTTAAATGCAGTGTGGTAGGTTTCTTCTTCAATATTTATTCGGTATTATTATCTGCACATAGAGAGGGTTAATTTCTCATCAACTCTGTTACCAACATGTTCTCGTGTACTTGCTTTAGATACTATTTTTTACAAAAATGTAGAGAAAGTTTATTTGAACATGAGCTGATTGAGGTTACGAGATGACATGTTACCACCTAGCAGTTAGCACAAGGGCCTAAAATGAAAGAAATGTCAGCTGTGTTACCTGTTAAGCATGTTACACCTAGGCAACACAGGTGACAGGTAACACAGTTGATAATGTATCGAGGTTCAGGCCTATTGTCGTAGTTTGTTTACATTGAGGGTTTAGATTTTTTAAAAATCAATATTATTATTATTATTATTATTATTATTATTGTTAGTATTAGTAGTAGTAGATCCATTATCTGTACCATTATTATTCAGAAATTACATGGTAAAATATGAAAAGGTGCAGTTACATAGTAGTTACAAAAGCATGTGATTCACATGATACTTTTAGAAGGGATTAATGTAACTGATCTAAACACCAAATAATTACGCTCCAACTAGACTTCACTACCTGATTAAAGTAGTATTTGCTTTTCAACATTATCTGTATCATCTTCAGGCATCTTCGTATCAACAAAGCAGTGATTTCATGAAATGTGGCTCATTTTGATTGATTCAGCAGTTGAAAGGATGGGATCCTGCATTTGTGACATTTGTGTTGACATTTGTGTAAGTGGACAAACAACAAGTAAGGTTGGAAAACTACAAAATGTTCCTTGAAATCATCACATTCACGGTGTTACAAATGTCTTTATCTTAAATGAAGTGTTACATGTGATTTTCGTGTTATAAATCTTTTAAATGTTGGTCAAACTGCAATAAAAATGATGGGATACATTTCTAGAGAAGGAAGTTTCGTATCAGGATGTTAAATTCAGGGTAATATGAATCCATATTGGGAAAAAAAAGTTCATTCTTGATGATATCAGTGCACAGAAAATCCAATATTGTGCTCAAACTTCATATTTTCAAATCAGTTAAGCAGAAAACCTCCAAACCCCTGGTGAAGAGACTCAAGAACTTTCAAACACATGTTTTTCATGTCTTCTATGACACCACCTTTGTCTGTAACACAGTTGACAAAATAATGAATTTAAACATTTCAGAAATCATTAGAGCTGGATTTTACACACTATTGGGGTAATGTGTGGAAACATCTTGATGATTTCGCAAAAAAGAACATTGATTTCTTTTTTTTCACTTTTTAGTTGATATGAAATGTGCCTCTAAGTATAGAATAACTCATATGTTTAAAATCTAGCTATCAAGTTATAAATAATCTCTCAGCAGTGTTCACACTCTTGCTTGTCTCATTTAAGTAAATTTGTATTACTTAATGAAGAGTGCAGAAAAGCTCTCATTAATACCTGTCTGCAGTGCCTGCATCTCTTTTAGTGAATTCACCTCCTGCCACAACCTCTCGAGCTGGGACTTCACATCATCTTCCTCTGTAGCTGCTCAAAGAGGAGACAATAAAAAACAAAACAGATCAGACAAAGCTACATTATACATTTGTCATGAACGATATATGATGTATACAGTTACCTCCAGACTGACGAGGTGAAACTGCCTTCCTGGTGCGAGATGGATGGCTGTAGCAGATGTGGAGGAAGGAGAAGCCGAGGATGAGGAAGACAGAGAGGGCCGGGCGTGCCATGTCTGAGGCCAGCAGATCCTACAGTACAGGACACAGTGGTCCACGTTGTGCTGCTGTGAAAGGAACCAAAAACTCTGCGAGCTGCTCAATATATACTGGCCCTCTGTATGCCTTTCTGGGTTCTCTTCCTGTATTGGCTCTAAATGTGTTTGTTTTTGCCCAAACATCAGGAGGAGGTGAGGGAGGTAAAAGGGTGGAGGCCAATAATGATTTCCTTGTGTTAAATTATTTTTAGATAAATATTTACTTGGGACAAGGTGCACTAAGCAGCATTCCCTTTCATTTCACAAACAAACCTGAAATCCATTGACTGCTTCAATACTACAGTGTGTTCTTCCTCTCATCACATTGTCAAGTTTGGACATACTCAGCTTGAGACTGGAAAAAGTATACCATCTCTTAACTGTCAAATGATACAGCCTGGTAGTGCAGTGAATTTTAGGATTCATATAACCCCAGTGTACATCTATTGTGCTTAAGAAAAGTTTAACCAATAAGTTCAATGAATTTAAACAACTAAATATTTCTGCTAAATCAATATAGCATAGCTTTAGGTCAGATTTTAATCTTTCAATCACAGAGACAGTTATGTAATATTTGAACATGTCAATGCTGCTATTAGAAGGACAGTTTACAGCTTTAATGCAGGCGAGTTATTTTTAGAGTGAGATGTTGTATACAGATGGGAGTGGGAGCTAAATAAGAAAAAAAAAAACCCTTGGGCATATGGGCTCAATATAGCCATACAACTCTCCAAACCAGTTCAAGCACGTTTTCCCATTTTAGATCCACAACAGATTTTTTTTTTTTAACCTAATGCATCTACCCCCTGAATTAAATATTCTCTAGAATAATGTTTTCCAACTAAGCACAGGTCCTTAGTCAAGAAATATTCTGCAGTAGCTGCAATAAATACATGTGCATGTATGTCAACATGATTTTCTGAACATGTGAGAAAAAGGTAACCCTATAAAATAAGCTTTTATAGACTTGTTGCTTAGTATTCAGTCCAAGTTCTGGCTGGGAAAAAAATAGTGTAAGCACATTGTTGTATGATGTTCTAATGTAGCCTCTGCTAACACTTTTTTTCCCTGTTTTGAGGCACACTTAAGATGCAGATCAAACACCAAGGTAGACAGACAGCTACTTTACAGAAAGTTATTTCTGGTTTAACTAATACAGTGGGGCAAAAAAGTATTTAGTCAGCCACCAATTGTGCAAGTTCTCCAACTTAAAAAGATGAGAGAGGCCTGTAATTTTCATCATAGGTATACCTCAACTATGAGAGACAAAATGAGAAAAAAAAATCCAGAAAATCACATTGTCTGATTTTTAAAGAATTTATTTGCAAATTATGGTGGAAAATAAGTATTTGGTCAATAACAAAAGTTCATCTCAATACTTTGTTATATACCCTTTGTTGGCAATGACAGAGGTCAAATATTTTCTGTACGTCTTCACAAGGTTTTCACACACTGTTGCTGGTATTTTGGCCCATTCCTCCATGCAGATCTCCTCTAGAGCAGTGATGTTTTGGGGCTGTCGCTGGGCAACACGGACTTTCAACTCCCTCCAAAGATTTTCTATGGGGTTGAGATCTGGAGACTGGCTAGGCCACTCCAGGACCTTGAAATGCTTCTTACGAAGCCACTCC
>VUQS01029575.1:0-15777 GCA_015108495.1 Heterochromis multidens | reverse complement strand
TAACATTATGACCACTTGCCTAAAATTGTGTTGGTTGCCAAAACTGCCAAAACAACCCTGACCCGTCGAGGCATGGATTCCACTAGACCCCTGAAGGTGTGCTGTGGTATCTGCACCAAGATGTTAGCAGCAGATCCTTTAAGTCCTGTAAGTTGCGAGGTGGAGCCTCCATGGATCAGATTTGTTTGTCCTGCACATCCCACAGATGCTTGATTGGATTGAGATCTGGGGAATTTGGAGGCCAAGTCAACACCTCAAACTCATTGTTGTGCTCCTCAAACCATTCCTGAACCATTTTTTGCTTTGTGGCAGGGCGCATTATCCTGCTGAAAGAGGCCACAGCCATCAGGGAATACTGTTTCTATCAAAGGGTGTACATGGTCTGCAACAATGCTTGAGTAGGTGGTACGTGTCAAAGTAACATCCACATGGATGGCAGGACCCAAGGTTTCCCAGCAGAAAATTGCCCAAAGCATCACACTGCCTCCGCCGCCTTGCCTTCTTCCCATAGTGCATCCTGGTGCTAGGTGTTCCCCAGGTAAGTGATGCACACGTTGCCAGCCATCCACGTGATGTAAAAGAAAACGTGATTGATCAGAACAGGCCACATTCTTCCATTGCTCCATGGTCCAGTTCGGATGCTCATGTGCCCATCGTTGGTGCCTTCAGTGGTGGACAGGGTCAGCATGGGCACACTGTCTGGTCTGAAGCTATGCAGCCCCAAAAGCAATAAACTGACACCTTTCTATCAGAACCAGCATTAACTTTTTTGGCAATTTGAGCTACAGTAGCTCGTCTGTTGGATCAGACCACATGGGCCAGCCTTCGTTTCCCACGTGCATCAATGAGCTTTGGCCGCCCATGACCCTGTTGCTGGTTCACCAGTGTTCATCCCTTGGACAATTTTTGATAGATACTGACCACTGCAGACCAGGAACACCCGACAAGAGCTGCAGTTTTGGAGATGCTCTGACCCAGTCATCTAGTCATCACAATTTGGCCATTTTCCTGCTTCTGACACATCAACTTTGAGGATAAAATGTTTACTTGCTCTCTAATATTGTTCTCTTGTTCTCTATATCCCATCCACTAACAGGTGCCATGATGAATAGATAATCAGTGTTATTCACTTCACCTGTCAGTGGTCACAATGTTATGCCTGATCAGTGTATGATCAACTGTTATGTCATTTATTGACAGAAAGTCAAAGGTACAGTTAAAAGATGTAAAAACATAAGGCAAGATGTAATTATCACTCTGAAGCACATTTCAGGAATCTTTAAATGCCTTACAGAACATCAGAAGATGTTACAACACCTGCTGACCAGTCCTTCACAAGAAACTAATGTAACAGCATAATGTGTAAAATTAGTGGAGTGCTCCTTTGAGACCATAACTTAAAGTTTTATTTTGGCTGAATTTAATTGACAGTTTGCTCAGCAGGAAATTTTACATGACGCTCCAGTCATCCCTATTTTCAGTTCATAACCCACCTCACCCCCACCCAGGAAGGGGAGGGCAGATGTAGCCAACAGAACACAGCTACTGCTTTGCCTCCAGCACTGACCTCCTCCAATGACAACCATATGCTCCTATATTAAATATGTATGGCTGTAGGAAGAAGTAAATTTCAGTGTGGTCCACCATACTAAATGAGTCAGAGCGGTGAAGCCTCGTGCTCCCGTATGATTTCATGTAAAGACTGAAATCAACATCTTCACATATTTAGCCCCAAAGTACAGACTTTGTATCCCCCATGCTATGACAAAGTTTTACTTGGAATTTATTCTCAGTTTTATTTCCTTATCTTTTTTTAGTACAAACCAGTTTTTGATAAGTGGTCTGTAACATTATAATAGCTGTTAGCATAACCATGTACTGAGTCAGTTTTTTATTTCAATGAGAAACAAAACTCTCCTCCTTTAAAATGAATCAGAGGGAAAATAGGACAAAAAATTGTCAGTTGATTGAATTTTTTCAAGGTCATCGTAAGATGGTCTGTCACTGTGAGTGGGGAACACATGGTGAAAAAGAAAGCCAAAGTCAAGACACGGTTGAGATATGTAAGTGCAAAAGTCTGCCATCTGTAGAGCAACAAATCATTTCCTTGTGTTGAAAATTCAAGCATTTATGTAGTAGTGGAGACGTAAAGTGGCTGAATACACAGATTTCCACCCACATGACAACTCAAGAGGTGCTACTACACATATCTCACTGTTATCAATACAACATGATACAGTATCTGTACTGCAGAAGAATACATTAAACTTAATTGGCCAACCCACTGATGCTACTCAACCCAGCACATCAGTTTCAATTACTGTAGTCTACTGTTGGCGTATATTAGCACTCAAACACACTAAATTTTGTTGATGTTGAGCCATTTTGATTTTTGTGGCTCTGGAGTGCAAACATAGACTATGCACAAAAGCTGGACCTAGCAACAGTGACATCATCTAATAGTTCTCAACTTTAGCATTTTAGTTGCTGTGGGTTAGAAGTTGTCATATTTGGAGTGTAGTGCCAAGTTATCAGCTGAAGCTGACAAGCTATAAAAAAATTCAGCCCCTCATAGAGTTGTTATGGACAGGAAAACTATCCATAAAAAGCCAAAAACATTATTTTTTTATAGCAGGCTGTAAACATGCTTTCTATTGCTGTAAAGTTGGGCAATTTGACATGGGAGTCTACAGGGATTGTCTTGTGGTGTCATGGTCCTGGGTCTTGGATCCAGGGTTTTGAGCTGTTTGACCTTTGTACTCTTGTTTCAAGCTGTCATTGATGTTAAAGGAGGCAATACACAGTATTAAGAACTAGGGTATGTAAACTTTTGATCAGGGTCATTTGGATAGTTTCTGTTGTCATTATGATTTAAAAAGAACAAACACAACTGTTTGATAATAAATGGCTTCACCCAACCACTAACCATGAGTGAAAGAAAAGTTTTTGTATTATCATTCATATTCTCTGAAAAATGGCTAAAAAAATCACAGATTCTGCCAGGGTATGTAAACTTATTTGGCAAAACAATATGTAACCTCATCAGTAATTTAGTTTGCTCTTCCTGTCATATGAGTCTAACTAGCAAGTGCTGCAGCGACACTTGGTTGAACTATTTGTCAACCATTTGATAACCATTTGTTACCCTTGGAGGTTGATACGTGGCTCTTGCTCTCAGACATGCCTGGGCTGGTCTTGTTGTTGTGTGCATTAGAGAACGTAAACGCACGGTGTTGCTATAGCAGTGATAGCACGACATAGCACGTTTTTATCCCATAAAAATTATACCTGTTTTTTCGCAAATGACATGATATGGCACAGCCCTAGTGTAGTGTCAGCCTTCCCTCTTTCCTCTGTTGCATCATACTGTGTCCCTGCCTGTTACTTGCCAGTGTGTTCCCTGTTGTTTTCTGCTGTGCTTTTCTTGGACTTTGTTTGGACCAGGCTACTTTGTTGTTGGACTTTTATCAGTCCAGATAACGACTCAATTCTTACAAGCCTGCTTCACTTGTCCTGCGTTTGGGTCCTCCTTCCTGTATTTCATGACATTTGGAGCCAGACTCAAGTGGCTACTAGAGGAACTGCAGTTTTTGGCACTTCGGCTTCACTTTTCAGGCCTGGAGGTTGCTCCTTAAGTACAAGCTCAACTAAATGAGCAATAAATAAATAAATAAATAGTGTCAGAGTCACTTGCCAATGTGGTGATTCAAAGGAAAGTTCTTAAGTGTCAAAGCAGATTATGGGAAGGGTTTTGTTTTGCCTTTATTTACATTCTGTTTTGGGTTTTTTTCCTGCATTTAAAATTTGAAATGCCATCTAGAATCAGAAGGTAATTTTACCAGAATCCACAGAGAATATTTACACCCACCTCCCCCTGTCATGTTCATCCTATTTGAATGGCGCTTTAGTCTTGTATTTGTGACAGACCCAGGGTGTGAACTATGCAGTGCATTTGTACATACTGCAACTTTTTCCCCTCCGTCCTGCTCAGTAATGGGTGGACCATCATGCTCCTGCCAGTGGCTGTTTGTGTTTTTTTCCCTGCTTTTGTTGGCTGCAGATGGAATTATATTCAATTATGTTTGGGTCAAATTTTTGGAGATGTAAAGATGTCTGTTCATTGGAACTGAGTGGTCAGTCATAAATTACAAAGGCGTAACACCCTTAACTCTATATATTCTCTCTGTGGTGTCATGGTGCTGAGATGCACCTTTGATGTCTCAGGTTTCCATCATTTTCATATCCAGTATCAGGTTATTAACAGGCACATCAGAGGTGTCATCATCCAATAGAAGCTCACTCCATGATATCACTTGGTGAGTACACCTCTCTGAGGACAATATAGATCCATACAGAGTGTACTCACAGTAATATGATATCACAGTGGGGAGAGCAGTTACCGTAAAATACGTGTAGTGCAGGAGGAAACCTTAAATGTCAAACACCTCCTGCAATGTTTGTTTTTTTGTTGTTGTTTGAAGAACATAGGAGCAACAAATCACAAGATATTACTTTATTAGATTCACTACAAGTCAACAAATTATCTGGAGGTAACCTGAATGCTTCACTGGCGAACTGTCATTTAAACCTCCTATATTTCTAGCATCTTTATGAAGCAGCTATTGTAAAATAAAAAGAAAAAAACAAGAAAAAAAATCCAACAAATAATAAGAAAAATGAGCAAGTCAAAGGGAAAAAAATTGTAAGAATCCAGGGATGCGTTCAGTGGTCATTGCCTTGCATGTTGCATTTGCCGTCCCTAAAATACTTCAAATTTATTCTTGGGGAATACATAGACACAGTGACGTCAGTGTGAACCTCACAGAGACAGATGTGAAATTGTTGGCAAGTACAGAATACCAGGAAACTGTAGGAGGAGATGGCATAACAAAAGTGCACCAAACAGGAGACAAACAGAATTCTAAGGGCTTTGAAACATTTGCATCATACAATCAATACCCACCCACCCCCCACACACACACACACACTTTTTTTTTAAAACTGTACGCATGCAAACATTTCCACAGAGAGAAGTTAATGAATCCAAAATCTTAATTCTTTCCTCTATAAACAGGCATACTCTTTGCAAAACAACACAGCATCCAGCCAATGGTCTGTATGTGAGAGACAGAAGACACTGGAGAGGTGAAAGAAGTCATTCTGAGGCACATTAAAGTGGCATTACAAGGGCTTTGACCTTTAAGCGTTTCATCCTCGACAAAATACCAAAACACTTACGTTAACCACTGTGGCACCAAGACGATGCTGCCTTTCATTTAACTTAATAAATGCATTAAATCTCCAATCACAGTGACTTCACACATCAGTGCACATAAAACACACACTACACAAACAAGTGCACATGTAGACTGTATATGCATGCACGTATCCTCCATATATGCCAGAGCTTAAAGCCATACTGGTGGTGTTTAGTCTATTAACGGCATTGTTGTTCTATTCTGTTCTATTTTTATTATTTTCGGATAAATTTATAGTTACCTTTTTTACCTTATAGCGATTACTCGTTTCAATTCTTGACAAAGACATACATTCACACAAAGCTTTCAACAATGTGTGTACTAGCTTTTTGGTAAACTTTGAGGTTTAAATTTTTACTGTCATAATACCAATGTTTGCACTACGAATAATCACTAATGTAATTTAACCTTCTAACTGTAATCTGAGTCCTTGCCAATCTAATTTAATTTAAAGTATCTTTATGTTGGTATCTATATGTATGACATTTATATAATGACACAATTAAATTATTAATTCAGTCATCAGGAAAACAGGTCTGGTGTTGCATGAGAAACCAATGTGAGGATACCTAAGGTTAGGTATCTATTTAGCTATTGTACTGTGCAAAAGTTTTGAGCCACTCCTCATTTTTTTTGTTTCCAAGGAGCCAGACGTTCTTGTAATTTTTTTTAAAGTGCTCTTGAGCAATAGTTCTCCAGGCTTCCTGAAGGTCTTTCAAAGCATTTCTTTTGGACATTGGCTGCTTTTTCACTCATTTTCAGTCCAGTCCTTGTACCTGACCATTTTCAGAGGAATGTTTTTTAACACTGACCTATTCAAGCATAAAAAGGTACCAAACTCAAGGGATGCACCAATGTTGTGTCTACACATAAAAGACAACATAGCAAAGAACCCATTTTAAATGGTCTCTTTAGGCTATTTGTTGCTAACATCCTGTCACAAAACAATAATAATAAAATGTAATAGTAATTTGTTCCCATTTCTTAGGTGAATCTACAAAAAATGCCAAAGTTAACAACATTTGACAGATATAAAATAATAATTTTGCAAATTACACAAGAACTGGACATCAGTGGTGACAATGTATTCAGAGAAAACAACCAGCCTCCCATATAAAAAAAATTCTTCTTCCATCTTCCCGAGAATCCAAGTGAAGCTTCTGTTGTTGTCTTAGTTCAGACAATGTGATATTTGGTGCAATCAGTGGTGATTGTATGCTGAGTCACCACAACAGGAGCTCAGAAAGAAGCCTATGAGTCATTGGCAGAAAAAGGTCATCTTGAATGGACATTTAGCTACAACAAGGAAGAGAAGAGAAGAGAAGAGAAGAGAAGAGAAGAGAAGAGAAGAGAAGAGAAGACTCCGGGATCTTCACTTTAAAAACTCTTCTTGCTTCTATAAAAATGGCTTACATCTCTGGCATCTCTGATGATGACTGTACAACTTAAAAAGAGACATAAAGCTACATAAGCACCATTCTGAATTGTTAATTCTTGTGTAATTAATATTGATTAGATTATCTGGCAATAATCCATGCTTATCTGCAGAGGATAATGTGGGTTGGGGTATGCATAACCAACTCCAGGGGCCAAATTAAAATAACAATCTTTTAATAATGAATAGTGGAGATGAACAAGCAGTCCTTCACCTTCCTGTAGAGCAGAATGGAAACTTTAAAACTATAATTTGTTGTTTTCATAGCCCTCAGGAATTAGATTACTTATCTGCACTGCTCATTTCTTTTATGGCATTGTTTGTTTTGGGGATGTGTTGATTTGATGATGCTGTTTACTTCAGTTAAGTGGATGTCCAACAGCTCACCACAAACACCACTTCACGCCGTATAGGAAAACCCTTTATTTTTTCTCTTTTTATTTTTACATAAATCCCTGAGGGCACTGAAAGCTGCTTTGCTACCCCATGGTCTGTCTGTTATGTTTATCTGCAGCACCACATCTCTTTGGTTTTTATAGTCTCTGTTTCTCCTTAGGATCTGTTTATGCCTGACTGGGCCCTGCACCTTTAAAATGATAAAGGGGAGTGCATAGTGTTTGGGATGGCAATCTTTTATTTGTATGATGTTTTTATGGTTATTGTTTCCATTTGTTATCAGCTTGCAGCAGCTGGATACAGATGTGTGAGGAGAATTAGAAAGAGAGTAACAAGTTTAGATCGACTGATTTGTTGGCTCTATTTAGCAACATACTAAAGTGACTGACATTAGGCGTCTGACCCCAACTGCTCCGAAAGTGAGGAAACCTCATTCAAAAGCGCACTGGCATTTCTAAGAAGTCAGAAGCGCCTGTGTACCTGGGTTCACTCAAAAGTATGCAGTGTGGTTTAGTCTTTTTGTTAGAACCATTACAGGTTAAATATTAGTTATGGACCAATCAAGTAATCACAGCTAATTGAGCCTGCTTTTGAGAACCAAATGGCTAATCAGTATAAATTACATATGACCAGATAAAGTAATGATGATGTAAGTGGGCTTGGTGGTAAATTTTAGCAGGAGCTGTGTTTCCTGGTATCCTGGTATGAACAGTTTCCTACTGATGAATATGCAGAATCTGTAGGCTTGGAACAAGACTTTTTGTAGCGGAAGCTTTTGGGTTTTCATTTGCAATCCTATGGGGTTTTTTTGTTTTGTTTTGTTTTGTTTTGGGGCTTTTTTTTTCTTGTTTTATCTGCATCATGCTGAGTGGCGACCTGTGACAGCAGCAGCTTGTGATTATCACTTTATCACCTTGCTCATTGTATTTTATGTGAAGGTGAAATGGCTACTTTTTGTTTTGTAAACTGTAACGTTTTACAAGTCTTCTCATGGTTTTTCTTGATATTACACTGTTAGCAACTGAGAGTCGTCACCAGCTGATCCCGCTGGCAGTTCTACACCTCAGAGAGAGGCCTGTGATCCTGGAGGAGCCATGGGTTTCAAAGCTGGAGCTAAGTGGAGAATTAGATGAGGAAATAGAAAATGTCTTTTCCAGCTATCATCATGGGGAGTGTGAGGTCCTTGGTCACTATGATGGACAAGCTTGCTGAGCTGATTAAGACCCAGAGGGAACACAGTGAGTTTAGTTAGTCTGTGTTTCATGAAGACATTGCCACACTCATGCTTCCAGGACCACAGTGTGAATGTACCAGTGTGAATGATCAGGGATTGCATTAGTTGTGACTCAAAAGTAGTGTAATCTCTAACATGTTAATGGGAAGGAAACTGTCTGTGGCTTGAAAATTGAACTGCTAGCTGTTGGAATTAATCCATATTGCTTGCAGAGGGAATTCATCATTGTTGTTGCTGTTTGAATTCAGTTTGCATTCAGGTTGAATCAACAGAATTTTTTGGATTCCTCCATCAGCTGACGAAGAGGTCATCCAAATGACTTTGGCTGTGGTGAATGTCTATGGATAACTGATGGGTAAACTGAACCACCCTCTGCATTACTAACTGGACAGGCAGTGGTGTAACATCTGATTCAGCTCTACTGCCACAAGGACAGACGCAGGAAATCTTTCCTGCCTCATAACCACAATACTTGCATTTACTTGTTAGATTTTTACTTACAGTATTAAGCTATTTATTGTATTATATTTAGAGTTTGATTTATTGAGTTCCTTCTTTTGTGCAATTTTTACCTTTCTGAGCTTTTTTGTTCTGTGATTTTGTATTTGTTTTATTCTGAGCTTTTTATTTATTTTATGCTAGGTTGATTATCATGTATTGACTCATGTTGTATATTTGTCCAATTTCTGGGTTTAACAAAAGCACTTTAAGAGTACTCTTAAAGTACTCAGTCTTTTTCAGGTACTGTTGGACTGGCTAATGCAAGTTGTTAGCTACTGCTTGATTAGATAAATAAAAACTTAAAATCTGAACAAAAGGAATTTTGTCCTGTGTTGAAAAGGTCTGAAGATTTTCTACTACTTGTCTCAAAAATACAACACAATTCTCTTTCTCTGCCTCTATCGACCAGTCTCTATGTTTCATATTCATCATATTTTTAACACCAAAGACTTTGGAGTTTCCTGATTTAATTGTTGTGATTTATCTTTTACTGAACGCTGTAGTCACGATAAAGTCATTTGTGCTATGCAAGATTTTCTTCCAATTCCACCCTATGCACTGTGAATTTCATAAGTTACATATTCAATCAATTGTAAGTGAATTTAAAATTTTGGCCAGTCAAATATCAGCAACATGACACTTCTCCACTTCTGCTCTCCACTGACATAAAGTCAGAGAGAGAGAGGTGAATTTAATCAAATGATTCCCTGTAAATGAAACCTCTCATTACACCCACTCAGTCAGAGAAATGTGGAGCATTGATACGGGCAGCAGTTGGTTGCCACCCTCAAGTGCTGTTATAATTAAATTCACCTTAAATGCATTTTACCATCAGTTGTTGACATGGTGTCCACATTCTCCACCATCTTCCCTTAAGACACATTCACTAATGGTCACACCCCAGCAACTGTGTGTTAAATGACTGGATATAATAATAATCTTTATTGCCTATTGAATAACAGCCAAGAGATATAAGACATTTAAAGTGGAGACAGTCTGCTCCATGATGGAGGTTTCACAAAATCATCATTTTGCTGTTGTCTTATGCATTTGTGAATTGAAACAAATGTAGAAATAGTCTGATTTCACACTGAGATCTGACTTTTCTTGTAGTGTCTGTTGCTTTCCTGTTTCTTCTTCCTTTTGAGGACATTCTACAAAATGAGTTATTGTAGTTCTGCTGTGTGTGGGCTGTCTGCTGAATAAAGTAACACCTCTCTTTATCAAGACACTTCGTTACACTGGCCTACTCAGAGACAAGTTTGTTCGAGTGCACCCAAGAGCATATTAAAGAGTGCATGTTAAACACTATACCTCACCCACCCACCCTCCCTTCAAACCTTGAATTCCTTAACCCAATTTCTAATGGTTTTCAAATTCTAGCAACTTGCACATGTGAAAACACTTACTTTTAAACTGTGTTCAGACAGAATATGAATTTCTGCCTTGCATCATGAGGCCAACTTTGACCATTGAAGCACCTTATTTAGTGTGTACATCTGCGTGATAGGTTAAAAAAAATGTTTAAAGGCTGTTTAGGGTGATGTCACAGGCTGCCGCAGCATTTGGGGGTAATGCCGCACCTGTCTGGGGATGATACCAGACCAGCCACGGCTGTTAGGGGGTGATGGCACAGCTATTTAGGGTGATGTCATGGGCTGCCGCATCATTTGGAGTTGATACCAGACCGGCCATGGTTGTTTGAGGGTGATGGCACGACCAGCCACAGCTGCTAGGGGGTGATGGGATGACCAGCTGTGGCTCTCTGGGGGTGATGGCATGACTCACCATATCTTATTTAGGTGATGGCATGAACTGCCATGGCTGTTTGGGGTTGTTTGAGGTTGTTACTGTAGCACAGCTCTTGCTACGAGAACCCCCAACACAGACACCATGGACACAGTGTTTACTTGTTCAATACACATTTCTTTATTTGACTCAATGTTTTGACTGTTCACTGTGGTCACAGTAACACGCGGTCAACTCCAATCACTCTGCTGCCAGCTCTGTCTTCTCTCTCCACACACCTTGGTCCCAGCGTACTACTGTGTGAAATAAGGGAAGCATAATTAGTTGATGCCTGCCAGCTGTGCCAGCCAGCCTCCCCTGGTGCTGCCTCCTGAACCCACTGCACCACGCCTCCTCTGCAGCTGAGCCACAAACCACGTCCCACCACCGCATACCCCCATCGCCTAACCTAATCCCCCCTCACCCCGCAACCATGGCCATCTGTGCCCCCTTGAACTTAAACGTTTGTAAGGCTCAATACTAATGGGTGATCTGGGCTTTGGCGTCTTTCATGCAATGGAGCCACTGCAGCGAGGCATAGTCTGAGCAGAGAGTGAATTGCCAAGCACTCTTTTTCCGCACTGCTGTAGCGGGTCTCACGCTCCGACAGCTTTCAGCTGATGTAAACTACCAGGCAGTCGACCCCCCCTTACCTGTTGGGACAAAACGGCCCCCAGCCCTCTGCTCGAGGCACCAGTCTGCAGAACAAAAGGGGGGATAAGTTAGGAGTGTGGAGCAAGGGTTCCCCACAAAGAGCCTGTTTCACCCGGTCAAATGCCACCTCAAACTGCTCCGTCCACTGGGCCAGATCTGGGGCACCCTTTCGGGTGAGGTTGGTTAAGGGGCTGGTCAGCTACGCGAATGGTAGCTGACCAGCCAAATGGGAGGTAGTAACCAGCCAGCCCCAAAAACCACCTCACCACCTGCCCGTGATTTGGGATGAGAAGAAACAGCAGATGGGAGAAAGTTAGTGGGTACATGGGCTGGTGGTTGCTCCACGGCCAATGATGGGGCCTCAGGAGAAGGCCTCCAAGATCTCTTGCCTCCATACAGGAGCCACAGAAATGGTGGATGGTCTTCCAGGGAGAACCCCAGGCAATCTAATTCTGCCCAGTGGACGTGCCCGAAGCTGTCCCGCGACGTTGGTGGTAAGCTCAGTGCCACCGTCTGAGCCCCTGGACAGCAGGGGCAGTGGGCGTACTACCTACTCAGTCTGGGTCTGAGGCTGTGGTCTCAAACATGTCTAGGATGGACTGCAAGTCGTCTGCTTCCCCCATCTTATGTAGTGGGATGGATGGGGTCAGGGGGAGTGGCGGTGGTTGAGCTGTGGACCAAGACCAAGCCACCAAGTTTTTTAAAACTCTAGTGTGTCGCTCATCCTGGGCCTGCATTGTCTCCAGCTGCCCTCACTGCACCGCCGCCTGCTCCTGGTGCATGTCAGTCAGTTCTGCCACCATTCTAGCCAGCGCTTGCGCTGGCTGCATGGGCTGTGGTTCTGACATCTAGTGCTGGGGTAGATGGGCGCCAATGTAGCACATCGTACGCTATGAGAACCCCCCAACACAGGCACCATGGACACAGTGTTTACTTGTTCAGTACACGTTTCTTTATTTGACACAATGTTTTGACTGTTCACTGTGGTCACAGTAACACCTGGTCAGCTCCAGTCACCCTGCTGCCAGCCCCGTCTTCTCTCTCCACAAACCTTGGTCCCAGCGTGCTACTTCGTGAAATAGGGGAGGCATAATTAGTTGATGGCTGCCAGCTGTGCCAGCCAGCTTCCCCTGGCACTGAACCCACTACACTACCCCTCCCCTGCAGCTGAGCCACAAACCATGCCCTGCCACCAGAGTTACTGTGGCTATTTTGGGATGTTTCACACCGATGCCACAATGTACTGTGGCTGACTGGGGGTGTTAGAGATTGAGGACTCAAGATGCCCTGAATGGCACAATGAATTCAATTTTCCTTTATTAGCCTATATGTTAACCAGTAAAGATGAAGGGCATCACAACATGCTTTGAAATTTTTAAAACCTTAAACAATAAAAGTTAAGTAAAACTAAGAACAGTGTTTATGTTTTCTCCTTTAGTTACATAAACTTCCAGTTTCATCTTACAGTACACTGCTGAATACAGTACTGTGCAAAAGTCTTGAGTCACCCCTCATTTCTTTATATTTTGTTATTTTTATTATTAATGGGAAATAGGTGCAGTGATTTATCGAAACATGTACATAAATGGAAATAAAGTGTATACAGCAAAAACAAAGTTTGTTAAATTCTAACATGCTTTGAAGTCAGTATTTGGTGTGATAGCTGCATTTTGTTCTGTTTTGTGGCAAGATGATATCACACTGCTTCAATAACGTTGAGGTCCAGGGGAGGCCAATCCATAACTGATAGTGATCTATTGTGGGTTTTTGTATCCAGGTATGATGTGGCAGTGTGTTTGGGAAATGCAATCAGACATTTTCCAGATGGTACTGCATGGTAGATCACAATCTGATGGTACTTGTCTGTGTATATAATTCAATCAGTTTTGACAAGATCTCCAACACCACTGATTTAAATGCAGCCCCAAACCACCACAGAGCCTCTACCGTGTTTTACACGCATTCACTGTTGTACCTCCTCTATACATACTAATGACGATTTGAACCAAAAGTGTCACATTTGAATTCATCACTCCATGAGCCCTGTTGCCACTTGTGTAATTTGGCATACCTCAGCCTTTTCTCCCTGTTTCCCTTCCTTAAGAATGGCTTCTTGACAGGCACCCTTCCACTGAGACCACTTCTGATGGCATACTGAGGCTACAGTGAAAAGTGGATGGATCAACTGAAGGTCCAGATGCATCTCTCAGGTCCTGTATCAGGCTCAGCCTCCTGTCTTTTTGTTAGTGCCACTGTCTCTAAACCAAACATCACAGCAGGTCTCACTACCATCCTGTAAACCTTCCCTTTTACTGATGAGGACAGTGAGACAATGGTGAGATGTGCAGTAGGAGTGACAGATCTAATAGTATTGCCTAGCTACACCACCTTGCAGTCTGCGATCTCTTTCAGATTGCACTTTCTGCATAAGGGCAATCTAATACTATTTTGTTTCTAGCAGGACAGTTCAGCTCATATTGCTCTTACGTCAGAGGCTGAAGGTCAGTGTCTCTGAGTATCTAAGCTGTCAAATCCATTGGAGTGTCCTGAAAACCCCTCTTTCAGCAACAAACAGCAAAGCAGAGGTTGAGTGGATGGCTAAGACCACATATTAACTCTCCAAACAAGAGAAATGAAGAATGCAGCAATTCTGCAGCTGAAGCATTATACCCTAATGTCCAAAGTCAGGCAAAGGTTTCTATGGACTTTAATCCCTGTCTGATGTTAAATCTGTTTATGTGGAGACACTTTCTTTTTCAAAACTTTTCCCAATTCCCTCAGAGCTGCTGTTGATGCTGTTCTGAAGAGAGAGGGCTTAAATCTCATCAAGACTTCTGGGGGAGATTATGTGTAACACTTGGGGGTTGAAGGCTGATCCCTGAACAGCCTGCGGCGTGAATGCAAGTATATCTGCAATCTGTGTCATTAGGACAAACACAATCAAGCGTCTGGCCTGAATTCCCCCCAGCCTATGAGCAAAAGAAAAACATTTAGCCTCTTAGCACCATTTACTTAAGAAAATCTTACATTTTACTTGACCTTATTTGGCATTTCAGTGATAAAAGATAAAAGATCCTTTTGAAGCTTTTCCTCATATTTTGTGTAATTTATTACTTTTACGTTATTATAAGCTTGATTTCTAATAAGATGAAGAGTTATTTGGCATCATAAAGAAACAGAAATCACAAAAATCGCTGATCTTGTTGAATATTAGAATAAGCAGGATCAGCAAAAAAATAACTGTAACTGTCAGTTGAGACATCATTTTAACCCGGTCTACTAAACAAATACCTGCATTTGACAACAGTCAGAGAAGCAGTTTTCACATGAAAACAAAGATCTTTAAACCCACAGATGACTCCTACACACAGTCAGAGGTATTTCTATTTTGCCCTCCCTACATCTCTTTCTGCAAACACACACAACCACAAACACATGTGTTTGGTCAGCCCTAGGGAGACATAAATCAAAGCAGGAGTCTAAATGTGCCATGCTAAGTGAGAAGAAGACTAATTTCAGTCTTCTCAATGAATCTAACCTGCAGCTTTTTTCCTTCCTTCCCCATATAAAAACATCTTCAGCAGATGAAAAACACAAAAATGGTAAAAAGGAAAGCTAACAGCCCAAAATAGGGCTTTGCTGCTGCCACTCGGAAGAAAAAGACTGACATCCGTTTGCAATGTGGAGACAAGTGATGTGTCTTGTAATTGAATTCCTGTCAGATTTGCTTAATGTGCTGGCTGTCAGCTTGTCAAGATGTTGTCATCCGCACATCTTCCAAAACTTTCATTATGCCTGTTAGTGTGCCCACACAATTGTGCCCACATGGAGAAAGACACAGTTATGCACACATACATATGCACACCCACAAAGCACTTCAAATCCTGTCTTTTTCTTTCAGCAGCAGTTCCAACCCTAACCATCCGTCTTCTGCTACGGTGGTCTTTATTCAAAGCAGTGTTTGACGTTTGCTAGTTACAGTGTCATCTAACTTCCCCGTGATTTACTCCAGGACCACAGATGGAAGCAGCCCTGGATGGCTTTGCCTTTTTAGATGCCTTCAAAATTTGCAAACTCCATACCATTAAGATGTTTAAGCAAGCTCAGGCCTTTTAATACGGTGGCCCTGAGAGGTCAAATGAAAACACCACCAAATAGAAAAACGCTACAAAAGCACACAAAACACAACGGAAATGTTTCTGGGGACACAATAGCGTGACGGACCAGCTGTGGAAGTGACAGAAACCAAAACACGTCGATGATCGCACTGAGACACGCTTAAAAGAAGCAGAAGGTTCATCAGTGTGGTGAGGGAGAAAAGATGCAGGTAATGTGTGTTTTAATCACATGATTCATAAAATACTGTAAATACATGTTTGCTGTTAGCTGTTTACTGCTAGCTTGTCACTTCCACAGCTGGTCCGTCACGCTATTGTGTCCCCAGAAACGTTTCCGTTTTGTTTTGAGAGATTTTTTTTTTTCTATTTCCGTTGTCTTTTTTCAACTTCCAT
>VUQS01029571.1:2699-14200 GCA_015108495.1 Heterochromis multidens | reverse complement strand
GTCTCTTTGGATTGGACAGCTGTGCTAACAGTGACTACTGTGCCAGAGTTCACACACACACACACACACACACACACACACACACACACACACACACGTAAATGCACTGGCCAGCACAGCCTAGAAAAAACATGCACACATACAGATTGCAATAAATAGACAAACGTGAACTGAGATACTTGGAAAAAAACATCCTGGAATGGATTTCTACAGGATTTCATTTCCTGTATTATGTGCTGGAAATAGACACAATTTGAATGGATCCATTGCTGTTAGTTGAATAATAATTTAGACAGACAAAAGCACGCATGCACTTTTAGTGCAGGGTTTTATCCCTTACCAAGTTTATCACAGACTATTTGAACTTCTCAAGTGTAGCTGACTCACAGGTAATGCACTTCATCTATGGCAATGTTCAATTTCTCCAAAACATTTGTTTGCAGGCCAGATTAGTTGTGAGCTATAAGTGTGATAACATGCATTTAATCAGCATAACAGTCAAAATAAGTGGCTGATTTAGATAATTCCTTTGAAAGATTACCACAAACTTTTCTATTGAACTCTTGAATTAATCCCCACTTGCATTCTGTCACTGTACTTGGAACACATTGTTCTTAAGAGCTTGATTCATTTGCATAATGTGGAGCATCTTTCCAATGAATGCTATATTTTACTGGCTATAACAAAATCTGGTTCTGTTGAAATTAATTTGCTTCCACAGAAAATGACAGATGTGAAAATAAAATGTCAAATAAAATGTAGCATAGAGTATACTGTCTCTTAAATTTGAAGTGTTGGACATATAGTTTCCTATTGTTAGATCCCCACATGCCTATTTAGACAAGAAAAGAATTGCTTTTTGAATTGAATATGTAAGAGCATTTCTTGTGCCAAGTTAGGCTATAATTTATTATACCAGATGTCTAACTATTCAACAGTACAGTGTTCCCATTGCCTAGGCATGTTGAATCTCATTCAAAATGTCACAGATTTTCATGTGACAGACTGACAGTTTTCTCTAACTGCTGATGTGTAGTTACGCTGAGTTATCTATAGCGTTTTCAGCGTCACATAAGCATGAGGAAAGGGGGAGATATGAAACAAAAGGAACACTATGCACTTATTGAATCCCTACATCCTCCAGTGGTGCTATTTTCTGTAGCTGAATCTGACCTTTGATGGAGGATATTCATTCTTTTCATAGGACAAAGAAGAAAAGAAAGTATCAGTGCTATATTCAATACTTGTTAAATGTCAAAACTACCTATGTGTCCATTACTCACTATGTTTAATTTTTACTTGGGGCAATTACACATTTCAAATATTATGCACATATTTTAGGTGCCTAAATGACTAAATGGCTGAAACTGTCATTCTCTATCTATCAGAACAACTCAGGTGGGGGTATGACATTTTAGTACAACTACCTGTGATTGATATCTGACATTCTGAAACCTTTCCATCTGGCGCAATGTAGGATTAGACAAGATTCATAGCAAAGTAAAGTCTTCCCAAACTACAGTACTTTTTCCAGAATAATTTAATAATTATTTTTCAGAAAACATATCTATAGCCCGACTTCTTAGTTAATCAGATTTTTACACATACTTTTATACCATCATAGGCAGCTGAGAAAATGTGGTGAATAAAAATAAAATAAAAGTTGATCATCTGTTCAGTTTTTTCTGTTTGAATGTTCATATTGTTAACTTCACTTTTCCCTAAACTTGGTAATTTCATGTTGCGATACATGGCAGTGACTTTGTACTGGGAAGCTAGCAGTTTTAATATCCAATCTGAATGCGGTGGACATTTGATTTTGCACATGCAACTCAATGCAACTAAATAGTCTGCAGCCAGTGGCTCGGTGAGATGGTTTTTAGGAACACTGGTACACATTCTGCTTTGAGCAAAATGTTAACAAAACCATGAGAACATTAAGCAGGTATAATGTTTACCATCTTACTTTGGTGTGTTGCCATGCTAACTGTTGTTCATCTAATAAAAGTACACTTGAAACAGTGATTAAATGCTGTTCTAGTCAAAACTAAAGTATTGTACAAGTTTAAAAACTGACCATATGATGGTGCATAAAAAGTCAAGGATTCACCAAAATGATTAGCATTCATTGTCGATTCAGGGTGTCACAAATCTGTGTAATACATATCACAGTAATGCATCCAATAGTAAACTAGTTTCTCTCAAAACCACAAACATTGAACTTACAGTGGCATTATGGAAATGTTTGTACCAAATGTTTTGTAACAATCCATTTAATAGACATTGCTTACTGGATGAGTGAAAGCTTCACCAACTGGTGGTGTTAGAAGGTAAAACTGAAAGATAATCAAAGTCATCAGGATACATCAACTGAGCATTGGAAAAATTCAAGTCAAATATCTCTTGATGGATGCTCAATAATCCAGGTAAAAGAATGCTAAAAAGCTGAATCTGTTCATCTGGACGTAGCGTTTTCAGTGGGAGAAATGTTTCGTCACCTCTGGTGACTTCTTCAGTCTCAGCTGACTGCAGGTTTCCCCAACCTTATAAACAGTACATTGCATAATGACCGAAGAAAGCACCACTGACTAACAATGGGCCATGAGGTCAGTTTCATGATCATTAGTATGCAAATTGTCATGACCACTGATCAATGGCCATGAGTACCATTCACAAAGATTGGGGAATCACAGCATTGTATCAGAGAAGATATTACATTCTGTACATATTTGCCTAAATGAAGAAACAAGAAGAGGCCCAAAGCAGTGATACAGTATTTAAAGAGCTGAAGGTTATATCAGGATGATCACACAGCACACTCAGCAAAACCACATAATGTGCTAAGTTGAACCCATATAGAGATCCCACAGAGCATCGTATTCACTTTACAGTCTTTCTGATGAGACCCTTGCAAAGTCAGTCTTAAGAGTTAAAGGAAGTGAATGTAATAAAAGACGAATCACATATAAATCCTAAAAGCGATAGAGCATCTCTTTTTTTTTGAGCAATTCTCTTTTTGACAGCTCTGCGTTTGATAACTAAAACTTTATTTGCTATTTAGCATGATTTCTCCTTCAGAATAAGGTCAAAGTGGATTTGAAGACCACTGAGGAATATAAACATAAAGAAAAATGAATTTCCATTTGAAAAGTAAACCTGAAGTGGGTGAAAAAACAAAGAAGCAGACTCAAAATCTGAAAAACAGCACAGACTAGAAAGTAGTTATTAGTGATGAAAACAAGAATTTTTAAGAGGGACAGAAGAAAAAGGAACTTTCTTCAAGTACCTTGAGAATACAGCAAATACTTCAACAGTTTGGTCAAAGAGAAGTTTGAATATATATATCTTTGATAATCAGGGCAGACAGGAGTAGAAGACAAGCAAAAACTCTCTGTTCACAGTGTTTGGCAACATAAATTAACTGAAAGAGCATGCACCCGCACCAGTGTGTGTCCTCACACTTAATCCCTCAAAAGATATAAATCTGTGGCAAAGTCAGGTAGCTATCCCCAAAGTTTTAAAACAGCTACAATGTTGAATGATTTAGGAGACAAAACTTCTCTTTTAGGACTACAATAAAGTCCAAGTGTCATTTCCATCAAGCAGCCTGGCTGGAGACTGACAGTCTCCCAACTCCATTTAGCATTATAAAGTACATCACTCTAATGCACACTTTTCCTGACTCAATCCTTCCATCTGTATTTTTGTCTCCTCGTCAGGCCTCCTACAGCCTTTTCGTCTGCCTCTGCGTCTGCACACTTGTCATTTAAAAGATTTTACTTACAGATAAAATTGTAATAAACCAATTAGCAAGTTGTATAGATTTTGCAAGTTGTATAGATTTTGCAAGTCAGCTGTCTAGAGATTGTGAGCGTTTGCTGTTGACATCAATAATACTAATTCAATGACATACTATGCTCTGAGTATAAAAAATTACTGCAGCAGGGCAATTAAAAGTAGACACAAAAGAGATTATGTGAATGAATGTTCTACTGAAAATGTTATTATCTGTGGTAATCATCAACTGCACATTGACTGCTTGATTGGGTCAAACAAAAGCAATTGACTGTTCATTTTAAAAACCCTGTCATACAGTCTACGTATAGCAGCAGGCCATCACGTAGGCATATTAAACTCTTCAATATGATATCTTCATGTTGTACAGGGTTATCTAGGATGCAAGTTATCAGCAGTCTATTTTACCACTGAATATAATATTTGACTTATATCTTAGCAAAATATCTATCTCAATTGTGTAGATGAAACACAATCTCAAATGTAATGTTCTGGTCTCCCTTATTGCAGCCAGGAACTAACAGTTTTGTTATTGGCCTGTCACAGAAGTAAAATATCCCACAGTCTTGTTCCACCGAGAGGTGCAATGCTCATAAAAAGCCCATGGCAAAGTTAAGCAGTCACCTATTATAACTATTATTTTCTGATGATAAATTATATTTGAAGAAATTATTGTTTTTTTCATGATTCTTTGAGAAGGCAAAAAGCAGTTGCTTTCTCAATGTAGTTCAGTGTAGTTCACATTTTTTATTCAGCCACTGGGAGTGCCAAAATGACTTAATGGCGACTTGACTTTCCACATCTTTTATTACATAATAATAATAATAATAATAATAATAATAATAATGACAACAATTATATACTTTATCTGTATAGCACTTTTCAAAACACAGAGTTACAAAGTGCTTCACAGTTTAAATAAAAGCCACACATTAAAGATAAGTATACATGTTCGAACATACAGACATACAGACACGTAAACAGACACATAATCAACCATATGGTCAGACACACATTCCAACATACACACTTCCATACACGCAAATACTTGCAAACTATGGCCCAAAATAAAGGGGGAAAGATTAAAGAAAAGCTAACCTATAAAAATGAGTTTTCAGCAGTCGTTTAAAACAAATCACAGACTCAGCTGACCTGATGAGGAAGGTTGTTCCAAAGTTTGGGCACTACAACCTCAAAAGCACGATCGCCTCTGGTTTTAAAATTAAAAAGACCGTGGGATAGTTAGGATTGGAAAGGCCGGTTGTAGTGATAAGGTCTCAGAGGCTCTGTTATATAAGCAGAGGCCTGTCCGTGTACAGCTTTGTATGTTAATAATAGGATTTTAAAGTGGATTCCGAATTTCACTGGAAGCCAGTGAAGGGATGCAAGAATAGGTGTGATATGTGAACGCTGGCTAGTTTGGTTAGCAGCCTTGCTGCTGCATTCTGCACCAAATGGAGACGGGCTATGGAGGACTGAGAGATGCATGTGAAAAGTGAGTTACAATAATCAAGGCAGCAGAAAATTAAAAGTGTGTACTAAAAGTTCCAGATGATTGAATGACAGTAATATTTCTGAGGTGAAGGAAAGAAGACTAGATCAGCTTTGAGATGTGAGATTCAAAATTCAGCTGTTGGTCAGAGATGATACCAAGGTTTTTAGCAGATGATCTGATGTTACTGGCAAAGGAATTATCTGTTGGATAAGTATGATGAAAACCATTTGAGAGCAGTACCAGTGATGCTAACCCAGATCTGTAATCTGTTGATAAGAGTAGCATGATCAACGGTATCAAAGGCTGCAGATAAGTCTAGGAGGACTAAAATGTAATGTTCACCTTTATCCAATAAAAATGTCCTTAGTAATTTTTAATAAAGCTGTTTCAGTGCTGTGGTTTTGTCAGTAACCGGATTGAAATTTCTCAAAGATATTGTTTCCTTCAACGAGCTGAAGGAGCTGATGAGACAACTTTCTGAAGGATTTTAGAAATAAACAGGAGTTTGGAAATTGGCCTGTGATTATCTGAGTGGGGCCTAAGGAGAGTTTTTTTAAGCAGAGGGAAGACGCTGGCTGTTTTAAATTAATCTAGAATGCAGCCTGATGAAAGGGATTGCTTTATAATAGAGAGAAGCTGGGGGAGATAACAGGTAGAACCTCTTTTGTGAATATAGGAGGGATAATGTCCGTTGGGCAGGAAGAAGTGCGCAAGTGTGAAACAATAACAATGTTGTGGAAATTATTTTAAACTCGGAGAGCAGAACTGAGTGAGAGACAGTTGAAAGGGTACAGACTTGAACTGTGACCTGATACTGTTGATCTTGCAAGCAAAGAAATCTATAATTTTTTTCACAGTCATTAGAGGATGTGGCATGGAACACGAACATGGAGATTTGTGTTTTTCCACCTGCGTTCAGCTTTTCTACACTCTCTTCTGTGGTGACGGATGTGATCACTGATCCAAGGGGGAAGTATTGATGATTGGGGCTAATCTGACTTTTAACAGCTCTACGCTATCCAGAATTGATAAACATACACTTTAATAGTGTATGTTTATCATTGAAATAAAAAAAAAAATAGATGAAGATGCAGTCACATTGAAAGGAGAGCTGAAAATCTAGCTGCCGAGTGCTCATTAAAGACAAGAGACTAAACAGTTTTCTTCTGGGAAGACAACGCTGGCTGTAAAACTGTGTCAAAAATTATACATTTGTGATCAACAGTAGGTCAGACATATGCAAGGAGTTTATAGATAAACTGAGAGTAAAAACCAGATCCAGTGTGTGGCCACCGTTATGTGTGGGGCCACTAACATGTTGCACTAAATGAAATGACTTAGCAAAGTTACAAAATTCTGTGGGAGTGCAGTGAGGGATCATCAATATGCAAATTAAGGTCACCTACCAACATGATTTTGTCGAATTTAACAACAACAGATAAGAGAAGATGAGAGAATTCATTCAGGAAATCATTACAGGATTTTGGAGGTCGGTAGATTACAATACAGCACACTGGATATTCACACTGAATTTTTAAGGATAGTAATCTAAAGGAGTTAAATGAACCAGGGTTAAATGGAACACAGTTTAGATAGTCCTTATAAACCACTGCTATTCCCCCACCATGGCCTGAGCACCTTGGGGCATTCAGGAATTTATAGTTTGGTGGGCAAATTTCCACAAGGGGGCAGCAGTCCCCTGGTTTAAGCCAAGACTCGTTGATACAGAAAATGTCTAACATTTGAGAGGTGACAAAATTGTTAAGAATAAATTATTAGATAAAGATCTACTGCTAAAAAGGGTTATAACTGCAGGAAAGACAGGTTTCGGAGGCAGAGGCTTACACTGCACGGTAATTAGATTAGGAAGCCTGGGTGTGCAAATATGGTCAATATGAGATTTTTTCCATCTGTGCCTTCTAATCACAGGAATTGGTAAAGATGAGGTGGCTGACCTTGAGACTGGGAAACCAGGCATAGAAGTGGTATAACAGTGGTTGTGCAGTTTGGCTGGTAAAATTCTGTCTAGTAGTGATGATAAGAAAACAGTTGTACCTGTAATAGAGCGGGAGTTAGCAGGATTTTCCAGGCGGTCTTCTAGGCCATACTAATGTAAATTTTGTCACCACAGGGTGTACGGGAGTCTGTCCAGATAGCTTTGCAACCTGCAGTTTTGGGTAACCAAGACTTGTCCACCAAGCCACCAGGTTAGAACTGTGTATAAGTGCTCCATACTGTATGCCACAGATATTAGTCACAGATAACTGGTATCACAACATAACGGGTGTCACAATGGTGGTTATCAACTTTCTTTGTTAACCCAGGGCTTCTGCTTCAGGCTCTGGCTCGCGGTTAAAAAGGGGCGTTTGATGCGTGATTTGACCCGCCTACTCCAATCAGAGACATTATCAGAAGGACAGGTGATAAAGATCTGCAAGGATGATATAATAATAAATGATAAATGCACCGTTGGTCCTGCAAATAAGACGAAGGTAACACTACAGAAGATCACTAATCTCCTGAATTCATGATCATCACAAGCACACCGAGTGGAAAAAAATAATTTGTTCTCAAGTTCTATTTATTTTACCGTTCGGAGTGCTCTCACTGCTGCTGTTTATTTCTACTATGACAGCTGCACAGTAGAGCTCTTAAACTCTGGATACATTTAAACATTAAATGTTACTCGGTGTGTTCAGGTTTAAGCTCCAGTTATGCTAGTCTTATTGTAGGAGAAGAATGCTAATGTACACATAAAGCTTAAACCTTATGTATTCTTAGCAAGTTTATGTCTCTAATCGATATTGCAATGAAGATTAAAATAATTTGGAACAATGGCATTGGTGTTCTGTTTCAATAAGAAATACCCCAATAACCACCATCATGCTTATAATATTACCCATTTACAGTGCCTCTAAATCCCATACACATACTCCCTTTTGGTCTGTGGCTAGACTCCAAATTATTTCCCTGACAATGACAGCAGGGACAATAGGAGCAGTATGTGGTTTTTGTCTAATTTTGGGCCATCCTCCAATAATGGAGAGCTATTAATTAAAGTGGATCACACTCCCTGGCTGTCTTGCTTTTTACTCATATGTGTTCAAATAGCCTGATGTTCTCTTTACAGCTCTTAGCAAACCTGACAAGTTATTACTTTTTACCTCTTTAAACAAATAAGGCTATCATATGCTGCACAATGCCATTCACTATTCTAGCACCAAGATGTTGCTTTAGTATAAATAAGTACTTATAATGCTTTATTTAGTGCTACCGTGCTCTGAATAATTCTAATCTGATGCAATAAAAAAAGGGAGACAGAAGAAAAAACACTGATCAAAATATGCCTGTAAAACACCTGATACTTATTTAACATTTTATGCACAATCTATTCATATTTGGTATCTCAGTCTATTTCAACATCTCATTCCTTTTAGCTCCCCTTCTTGACTGAAGTGGATCTGATACTGTGCTCATCCTGCTGCAGGAAAAATCTTGATCAGGGGCTAGGGTGTGATTGTCAGCACAGATTATCTGGTGATGTGGACGTTTTATAAACTCAACCACCACATTCCGTTCGTAGTCTGATATGAGCCATCCTGATTACATCACGTTTTAATTTCAGTTTAGATACCCCAATGTCACAATTCACAAATTTGCCTCATGGGGCCTTATAATCCATATAGTATAACAACATATGGATGATATTTATAGTGTGACATTTACAGTGGTTCTGTAGTTTGTGATGATTTATACCAAGACAGTAAGGGTGAATTGGAGGGATGACGATTCTGCCACAGGCTGAAGGATGATTCAGACTCTCAAATGGATGGTCAGTTCAGACATTTATTAACAAGCTCAGGTCATGACGATTGATTCCCAGTAGAAATGACAAGGCAAGAATGTGAAAGCTCCTCATATGTCTTGAGCTAACATTTTTTTTCACCTTTTTTTCTCCTTGAAGGGAGAATTTACTCTAAAATCAAATTCCTAAATGAAACTGCTCATGGCAAAGAATAACTGGGTTATGATTTCTAGAAGGAGTTGCTGGTGCTGAGTTTTTTTCAGTTTTTAGTTTTTGTTGTTTTTTTGTAGTTAGCCGACCACAAGATAGATCCAATTTATTTCAATTACATCTAAGAATGTGCAGACATTTCCACAACAGATATTCCCAAAATACCTGTCTATTATTTTGTGGTGAAATGTCCCTTTAATGTTCCTATATTTACATTTGTTTTCCTCAACATTTACAAAACATCACGTATCCCCAACCTATAGAGATTCCCCATATTCATTTCCTAAACTTCCTGATGCTTCCACATATTACTCTTCCTCACACAAATGACTTCTTGACTATAGAACATATACCATTAGCACACACTAATATTCTGAATATAGAATGATTACAAACCGTTGGTCATTGTTGCGTGTATTGTTACTTGATCGCGCATTCTGCTGAGATTCTTTGGTCTTTACATATGAGATATTTTAAGATGTTATGAGGTAAACACACTCTTCCTTGCCAAAAGGTTGACCAGCAGTAATAAGTGAGAGACATCTTTTGTGGACATGGATCACAAACTTAAGTCTTCTAATTTGTATCCAAGATTACACCTGTGTTTACTTGCTTTGTCTGTATCAGAGAAAGAGCAGCTGGTGTAAATATTTGCTCACACCTCCTCTGTTTCTCAACAAACACAGGATATGTAAACTGTTTGGCAGATGGCTACATCAAAATTCAGAGCAAAGATGTTCCTGTTTTATCAATGATCTTTCACTAGTGATGGTATTCCAAACTTTTAATATCAAATTTTGTTTAAAAATGGCTAAAACTTTTAAATTGACCTGTCCTAAAATGTGACCTGATTGGCTAATTTGCTTGCTATGCATGTTGCATGCTTGTATGCATGAGTATGATATTATAATATAGTTATTAACGTTGAATATTGGAGTTGTAAACCTACTTACTTAAAAAAAAGGGATGTGAAAAGAAAAAAAATCATTCCTCAGACATGGAATAGATAGATAGATCTTTTTTGACACATCTTCCTTTGCAAACCAATTTCCTCAAAAGCCAAAGTGATACCAGAGAAAACAGAAAACATTTCCCTTCAAATGGTTTTGCATGGATTTATGAGAGGCCCAGAGCAATTTATAGCACCACATGACAAAAGGAGAAATGTGTATGTATAAGCACACAGCTTTACCTGTTTGATGGAGGTGAATGTAAACCGCTTGAATTGTGCATATTCATTCAAGGGACACACACACACACAGAGCAAAGTATTTATCTGTCTGGCAGACCACTGAGTAGATATCAACTCCCCTTGTTTTATCATCTGTGGTACATCTTGTCTTGAGGCAGTCTCTTCCTCTCTCTCTCTCTCTCTTTAAAGTTCTGTCGTCATTCCAAGCCGGAATTGTCTGTGGCCGATGGAAGTGCCTCTATCTGACCCAGATCATCGGAATGAGTTTTCTCACTGCAAGCATTCTGGAGACAATTCCCTGGCCACAGAATGGAAATAAACCATTGGCTGAAACATCAGATAAGGGAAGAACAATCAGTCATTGTATGTGTGTACACATGCATTTGTGTGTATTTGTGTGCATGCATTTGTTTGTGCCTGCTTGTTCATGCAGGGTTACATGCAAGTGCCAGTGTGTGTGTAGTTGTTGGTGTGTGATGGAAGACCACAGATCCTATCAGGCTAATACCTCTGTTGGGCCTTTGGCTAGGCGTGCATGCTCCATGGTAATTCTGCCCTCAGTATGTTTGTCCTCCCAATAACTGAGGGACTGAAAAAATAATGGGGATAAGAGAAAGCACACACACACACACACACACACAAACACAACACTTGGGGGGGAGGAATGAATATTGACTCCATGTTATTATTATCGGATGTTGTTGAGTGCAGGTGATCAAGCCCAGAGGCATCAGTGGGAGTCCAAGCAGATTGTGTTGTGGTTATCTGTGTGTGCTTGTGTTTTATCAGTGCCACAACAGTGAGAATGTGGATTACACAATCATTATATTCAACTTCCAACCCCTTAATACATGTTTCATAAACATACACTCAAAAGTGTAGCTATTTACACAGATTTCACAGTGGATTTCACTTTTACACACACACACACACGCACACGCACACACACGCACACACACACATATATATATATATATATATATATGTATATATATATATATATA